>JAODPA010101827.1:2070-21125 GCA_025585075.1 Nepenthes mirabilis | reverse complement strand
AGTCAAATTCTAATACTAATTGTCATCCTAATAATCAGCCTAAGAGGGGATAAATTTGGTTGTTACTAATTTTAATAGTTTCAATTTGTTAAAAATAATTAGATATACATCATCAAAATAAAATACAGTAAAAAACAAAGAGTAAAGACAGAGAAAAATGACACCATATTTATTCTAATTTAGTACTGCTTATATCTAGTCTTCATGTCACATTTAATATTCCAAATATATTAAATCAATCTTCTTTTATTTGATGAAAGTCAAACCTTATACAACAAATCAACAAAATAATCTCCAGTTCCTTTGCTTTATATTGCAACGGGGACTTCTATACCCAGTGTTGGTATTCAAATGCGATCTTTGACATTCAAATACCATAGGCAAATTTTGCATGTACACAACTTATATTATTGGTGCACAAGTGCCACATCAAGAGTGCCTACTATTGCAATATTTAAACATGGGCCTACTCAAGTGGCTCTCAAGCACTGTTCTCATATGCCACTCAAATCCTTTACTTTTATAAGTCCTCGCACTAAACCTGAGTAAGCTGCCAAATGACTCATTCATTGGGAGTAATATTTATAATGGAATGATTTAAAACTTAATAAACTTTACTGATGACCTTAAGGAGGATCTCTTGCTTCTCCGGAGACTATCATCTCTTATTTTTTGACAAAATTTTCTCCATGGAGATCTCAATGCCGACTTTCACAAGCTTAAATAACATTCTCTTCCACTCCACCGAAATATTTAGAGTATTACACTCTCATTTAATGCCTTTACAACAATATGGTTGCTCCTCTTTACTCTCCTCTTCAGCCTCCTCCCGCCATCTTGACCAAATTTCACGTTAGTCTGTTTGGCTTTACCATTAGTTGTTGAAGCCTTAATCGAGTACTAGTTTGATTGCTCGCTTCCCCTTGTCACAACCAATAGGCCTTTCGTGAACTTCCATTGATATTCATCAACAGTCATGTAAAAGTCTTCATTGTTAAAGTTGTTGATTAAAATCAAATTTAATTAGATATTCAGTGCATGCCAGACTCCTTGTAGCATAAATTTTATCCCATAGTTTGTCCGCAAGAGGATGTTTCCGATGTCAATAATTCTTGATGAGCCGTTATTTTTTATCTTCAATACCTAATAACTTATCAAGAGAATGATAAGTTATGCATCACCTAACTTATCTCGTGACCCGTGAAATTTTGAGTATCTGTTGCTATCAGGATCCCTCCTCTCTTATCATTCATTACCACCCACTTTTTCCTACTTCATATTGAAGTAATTCTGTTTCATTTGGCTTTTCTTGTTACAGTGACAGTACTCAATATCTTTAAGTTTAGATTAGTTGTTACTCGTCTTTGACTTACTGCCTCTATCCGACAATCTCTCATGGCTTCAACTGCTAGTGGATACCAAGAATTCAGCTCTCTCAAACCTCATCACTCCTCTGTCGTTTAAATTTGTTCATAAGTAAATAAGTAATAATTTCATCAAAGTTGATTGTATTTTTTCTTAACAATAGTATTGATTATATAAAGTCGACAATGAAGCTAGTAATGTCAAAGCTTTGTTCTCCTCCTTAATCTTCACATTGAGTGAGGACATTTATGTTTAAATTCAGTTCAACTCAACCAAATACTTTTTAAAACTTTTCTCTTCCGACAACGAATGCCGTAGGATTTTTTTCTTTACATTTATATAGGCCCTCATATTTCATCCAAACTTTTGCTAGAACCGATAAGCTAATAATTTCTTGAACAGTATTGTCAGTAGTAAGATATAACCTAATCTTACAATTAGGTAAATCCTTATGTCTTGCCACTCGTCATCCTTTATCTTCTCTAGCTTATCATTCTTCTTTTTAAGTGGTTCTATTGTTAATTTACAGGTCAAAATGTTCTATAATCTTTTTAACGAAAGAATAAAATTATTTTGCTCATTCAATTATTCATATAAAATGACAAATTCTTCGATGTCAACACTATCAAATTCTAATTTATACATTGAAAAATTTATTCTTTGATACCACTTGTTAGAATTTGCATTCACACATGACACTAGTACAGTAAAAAATAAAACTAAATCTATCTGTCAATCATCTGCATCAAACACCATGAGAGCACAATAAAAAAAGAACGCAACTAAATGTACAAGTTGTATAAAAATATTTGATATAGAAAATTATTCTCAAACCATTGAACAACCTTCAAATAAATCAACTCTGAAATGCAAGGTTATAAAAGTAGTCCCTCCAAGATATATTTACAACATCCCATATGAATGACTAGTTAAATAAATTTCAACACACTTAGCACCCACTAGAGAAAAATAAACTGAAAAATTGAGCTTTCAAATGGTATAAAAATAAATAAATTCAAATCGAATTTCAATTAGATGTCAAATGTATTTTTCTTTTATCTTTTTGTGTGGTATCCCTTGTGTTAAACAATCTTCAAATCCTTTGTTCTAACTCATAACAGATACTTTTATACCTAGGGTTGGCATTTGAATGTAAGAGGCAAATTTTGTATGTGCACATATTCTATTACTTGTGCACGGGCACCATTTTATGTGCCCGTGGGTGCGCTTGCTCCTACTATCTATGCACATGTACATCTTATAGTTCATTCATTCGGGGTGAAATTCATAACCGAGTAATCTAAAACTCAATACTAATAAGGATGCAATCAGTTCTTGGTTGAACACATTCGATGATTTTGTTGGGAGGTCACTCCCATGTGAAAGTCTTAATGACCGGAGGACTTAGACGGAGCTCATGGACTACAAAGCAAATAAACAGAAGGAATTTCGATCAACAAAATTGATCAAAAATAATTGGACGGGTAACAATGTCTAGTTAATATATTAACCGGCGAGTGGCATAAGTTGTTCTACATTATTGAAAGATCCCTGAAGGATTGCAGCTCGATCTCCTAAGGGATTGACGGTCATGTGGAAAGAACAGTCAACGGGCATCGACCGGTCTTGTGAAGAACGCGGGCGTTGGAATGTTAGCCGTCCGTCAGAAAATCCAGAATGGTGCCAACTCAGAAGATCTTCTAAGCGTACGTATTCTCAGACGATTTTGCATGAACTATTTTTGTATAGAGTATATTCATATTATTCGTAAGGACAGATTTTATCGGAGAATAAAGAATGTTCCTCTGATTTGTTGAATATCGGCATCTGTTATTTTAAGAGTGCGTGAAGGTGAAAAATTAGGGACAAAAAGAGTGAAAGATAGGGAAGAAAAGAGAGAGAGTTGTGAGTAAAACAAAGTGTGTTTTTATATTATTTGTGCTCTGTTCTTCGGTCTTCTTTCTCTTGTGTCAGTGTAATTGCGGGATATTATTTCCCGCCTTCACGTAGTGAAATTAGTTAGTGGACGAATGTCCCATGATTTTTTCTTTATTTGATAAGGATTTTTCACTTAAAAATTCACGTGTTCATTATCTTTTTATTCATTCATTTACTGTGTCTATTTGTGTGTAGAGTCCGACGTCCTACTGTCCGTCCGATCACATCTCTTTTGTGATAACAAGTGGTATCAGAGTCAGGTTGAGAACTCCGGCTAAATAGCGTCGTCGTCTTCAAAGAACTTGCCATTCAGTGTGGAGCAGTTCAACGGACAGAGTGATTTCATTCTCTGACAAGAGAGGGTAAAAAATATTCTAACTAAAGAAGGAACAATAAAAGCGCTGAAAAAGAAAGAAGAGAAACCGTAAAGTTTGTCCGAGGAGGAGTGGCAAGATAAAAGAGATCTTGTCAATTGCACTATTAAATTATCCCTAGCAGACAACACGTTCCAGGAGGTCCTTGTCCTGATTGACCTAGCGGAGGTTTGAAAGAAGTTGGAGAGCCGATATAAGTCTAAATTCCTGACAACCAGACTGCACATGAAAAAGCAATTCTATGGCCTGCAGTTGTTGGAATGAGGGAGTTTTAAAAAATATTTGGATGAGTTCAACCGGATTGTAATACAGATGGCGGCCCTCGACGAGAAGATTTAGGAGGAGGATAAGGCGTTGGTTTTGTTGGCGTCTCTACTAGTTTCTTATGACCATATTGTCACTACGCTACTGTTTGAGAAATATACTCTCAAATTGGATGAGGTCATTACTTCCTTACTTATGAATGAGTCAAGGCAGTCACAATGAGTCTCAATGTCCACGCATTTTGAGGTACTTGTGATCGAGTTTAGGAGAAGGAATAGAGGACGTAGCCAGAAGTTTGGAGAGAAAGGCCACAGTAAATCCTGATCAAGGTATCAAAACCTTGAATGTCATTACTGTGACAAAAAGGGCCACATCAAGAAATAATATTTTAAGTGAAAGCGTGAGAATGCAGAGAAAGAGAAAGAAGAAAAGGGATGAGGTGAAGAGAAGTCCTCGATCTCAGTGGTCATAGAAAACAATCTCTTCTTAATATGTAAAGAGAACGTGGTAAGCCTGACGGACAAGGAGTCAAATTGGGTGATTGACTCTGGTGCCTCATTACATGTCACGTCTAGAAGGGGATTGTTCGCATCCTATACTCCAGAGGATTTTGGAGTGATAAGGATGGGCAATGAAGGAACATCCCAAATTATTGATAGATGTGACGTTGTACTGGTCACCAATAATGGGATGAAGTTGATGTTAAAGGATATTCGACATGTTCCTGACATCCGATTCAATATCATTTCAGCCAGCCGGCTGGATGATGAAAGTTATTATAATATCTTCTACGAAGGTGAGTAAAAATTGACCAACTGGTCTGTTGTTGTGGCAAGAGGAAAAAAGTGCTCGGGTCTATACATAATGAATGCGCCCGCAACGGCTGGAGATGTGAATATTCCAATCAGTAAGGAGTCTAAGAACTTGTGGCATCGAAGGCTGGGTCACATGAGCGAACGTGGACTATCTCATTTAGCCAGGAAGGGCCTCATTCTCGGACTGAAGGAGGACGGACGGCAAGCAAAGAAGAGTCATTTTATGGAGACTCGTCCGCTTGAAAGGCAGAATTGCTCGATCTTGTATATACAGATGTGTGTGGACCTTTCAGGGAGAAGTCGTTTGGTGGAGCTCAGTATTTCATTTCTTTCATTGACGATTGTTTCAGGAAATTATGGGTCTACCCACTGAAAACGAAGGACCAAGTTCTCGGTATATTTGAGCAGTTTCATACTCTTGTTGAGTATCAGATGGAGATGAAGCTAAAGGTCGTTCGATATGATAATGGCGGCGAGTACATAGGGCCTTTTAATGCCTATTGTCGATTACATGGTATTAGATATCAAAAGACGCCACGGTTGAACGGAATGGGCGAGTGGATGAACCGCTCATTTCTGGAGAGAGTACGGTGTATGCTTTCTGAAACTAAACTTCTTGCACACTTTTGGGCCGAAGTATTGAAGATGGCGGCCCACATCATAAATAGGTCGCCCAGTAAACCCTTGAAGGATGAAGTGTCGGAGAAGATTTGGTCAGATAAGGAGCCATCCTATGATTATCTACGGGTGTTTAGTTGTAAAACATTTGTTCATATTCCAAAGGATGTAAGGACCAAATTAGAGCCAAAGACGATGCAGTGCGTCTTTCTGAGTTATGTGGAAGATAAGTTGGGTTATGAATTTTATGACCCAACTGAGAGAAGGCTCATCCAATCAAAGGACATGATTTTCGTTGAGAATGAAACGATTGATGATATCAGCAATAAGACTAACTCTGATGTTACTCGAACGGACAAAATAAGTGTTGAAAGTGTCCGTCCAGTTCCCCTCAAGGACGAGGACAATGGTCCTGAAGTGGTCGAGGAGAATTGTGAGACGGTCTTGGCACATGATGAAGATTAGGATGAAGCTATTTCTCAACTTACCGAAAATATTCTTGTCAGACGATCCTCACAAAACAGACGGTCGTCCGTCGGTCTGTTACCTAGTGAGTATATTATACTTACTGAGGGCGGAGAGCCTGAGACTTATGAAGAGGTTATGGAGGACAAGTGTTAGGAAAGATAGCTGAAAGCCATAAAGGATAAAATGTGTTCTCTCCATAAAAATCACACATTTGATTTAGCTAAACTTCCTAAGGGGAAGAGACCTCTAAAGAACAAGTAGGTCTTTCGACTAAAGAAGTCCGAGGACATTATGCAGCCGAGATACAAGGCGTGGCTAGTAATAAAAGGCTTTAGTTAACGAAAGGGTGTTGATTTTGATGAGATTTTTACTCTAGTGGTAAAGATGTCTTCCATAAGGGTTGTGTTGGGATTGGTAGCCGCCTAGAATCTGAAAGTGGAGCAGATGGTTATCTGGACAGCCTTCCTCCATGGTGAACTAGAAAAAAAAATTTACATGGAATAGTCGGAAGGGTTCGAGGTTACAGGAAAGGAGCAGCTCGTCTGTCGTTTAAGGAAGAGTTTGTATGGATTGAAACAAGCTCCAAAACTGTAGTACAAGAAATTTGAGTTGGTTATGGTCAGTCAAGGGTACTAGCGGACTATTTGTGATCACTGTGTATTCACACAGAAGTTTTTTGAAGATGATTTTGTTATCCTTCTCCTGTATGTGGATGACATGTTGATTGTTGGACGAAATACTACTCGGATAAAGAAGTTGAAGGAGCAACTTGGAGGGTCTTTTGCCATGAAAGATCTCAGACCAGCGAATTAGATTCTTGGAGTCAGAATTATTCGCGATCGGGAGGTAGGGAGACTATAGTTGTCTCAGGAACGTTATATTGAGAAGGTACTCCAACGCTTCAACATGGATAAGTCCAAGCCTGTCAGTACTCCACTGGTAAATCACCACAGGCTGAGCAGTCGTCAGTGTCCGTTCTCGGACGAAGATAAGACATACATGAGAGGTGTTCTGTAATGTCCCTATGCACCCGCATGGAGATATTGTCTGTTTTGACAACCACACAGGCTCCACATAGTTTTGCTCTTTGCAGATAGCCTCCACCGCCCCCAAAATACGTCTCCATGGGAAGGGTATCCACGCCTCTATAAGAGCGCACTTCGTGCCCCCCTCCAATCTGATGTGGGACTCTACACGTTTCCTATTTGTCTGCTATGAGAAGCCTGACGTTTATCCTGGTATGCACAATGTCAGACATAGCACATGCTGAGTATAGTTAGTCGTTTTCTATCGAACCCAGGAAAGGAGTACTGGTCTACGGTTAAGTGGATCATGAGATACATCCGATGAATTTTCAAGAAGTGCTTATGCCTTGGAAGTGACGAGATTCAATTGGTGGGTTACTTAGATGCTGATATGGCGGGGTACATTGATAGTCGTAAGTTCACTTCGAGATACTTAGTAAAGTTTGTTGGAGGTGTTGTTTTCTAACAGTCCAAGTTGTAGAAGTACGTCGCCCTTTCTACTACAGAGGCCGAGTACATTGCTGTGACAGAAGCTTGTAAAAAGATATTGTGGATGAAGAATTCATTCAGGAATTAGGCCTAAGACAAAAAAAGTATGCAGTACTTTGTAATAGTTAGAGTGCTATACATCTTTACAAGAATTCCTCATTTTATTCCAGATCGAAGCATATCGATATTCGATATTATTGGGTGAGAGATGTACTTGAAACCGGTCTACTGTCACTAGAGAAGATTGGCACTGAAGAGAATAGGATGGACATGATGACCAAAATTCTACCGAAAGGAAAGAATGAAGCTTATTATAAGCTGGTTAGGCTGATGGACTTAACTTTTTTATAGTCGTGAGGGGAAGTTTGTTGGGAGGTTACTTCTATGTGAAAGTCCTAATGACCGGAAGACTCAGACGGAGCTCATAGACTGCGAAGTGAATAAACAAAAGGAATTCCGATCAACTTTGTTGACCGAAAATATTTGGACGGACAACAATGTCTGGTTAATATGTTGACCGGCGAGTAACATAAGTTGCCATGCATTATTGAAAGACCCCTGAAGGACTGCAGATCGATCTCTTAAGGGATTGGCGGTCATGTGGAAAGGGCGGTCAACAGGCGTTGACCGATTTTGTGAAGAACGCGAGTGTTGGAATGTTGGCCGTCCGTCAGGAAATCCTTAATGGTGCCAGCTCAGAAGATCTTCTGAGCGCATGTGATCTCAGACGATTTTGTAGGAACCGTTTTTGTATAGAGCATATTCTTATTATTGGTAAGGATAAATTCTATCGAAAAATAAAGAATATTCCTCTGATTTGCTGAATATTGGCGTTTATTAGTTTAATGGTGTGTGAAGGTGAAAAATTAGGGACAGAGAGAGTGAAAGATAGGGAAGAAAAGAGAGAGAATTGTGAGCAAAACAAAGTGTATTTTTGTATTACATGTGCTCTATTCTTCGGTCTTGTTTCTCTTGTGTCAGTGTAATAGTGGGATATTATTCCCAACCTCTACATAGTGAAATCGGTTAGTGGACAAATGTCCCGTGGTTTTTTCCTTACTTGATAAGGGTTTACCACGTAAAAATTCGCGTGTTCATCATCTTCTTTTTCATTCATTTACTGTGTCTGTTTGTATATGGAGTCCGACGTCCTGCTGTCTGCCCGATCACGTCTCCTTTGTGATAACAGATTTGTGTAATCTGACAGGGGGGTTTGCAGAAGTGGTTCCTCTCAGAGTAGTCCGCTGATAATATCACCGAACAAATGCAGGTGCCTGCCGAGGAGGACAAGGAATGAGGATTTCATTTTGGATGGGCTTTTTAGAACAGAAAAATCCGTACGACAGTGGAATTGGCCAATTGAAGGAGGAGCTCGTAGTAGCTGATGAGAGCAGAGAAGCAGCAGAAGCCGCGTCCTTGTGCGACTTGTGGAAGAAGTGGGTTGATTAGTACACGGCTTTGTGAATTGATTCATACTAAAATTGCTTCTGGATTGTTGGGCTGGGCTGGGCTGGGCTGGTACCGGCTTGGGATGCTTCAACTATAGTTCATAAATCGGTGCTCTGTCTGTGGACTTCATTGCGGACGGGTTTATTTACCGTTGCAGAACGATTGTAGGATGTATTTGCAGTTTTTTCATCATAATATTTCTGTAAAATGAGGTTTGTTACAGAATTATACCAAAAAAAGAATTGTACATTGACACAATTAATGGGGGGAATTTTCCGGGGCCCAGAGTTTTTTTCCTAGTTTCTGAGAGAGTATGTTCGAGTGCGCTGTATTGTTCTAAGCTGTAAAATACTCCTAGTTCATTACATAAGTAATATGGTGCACCGTGAGAGCGAATCCCAATCTGGCCCTCTAGTCTTTACATTGTTTGCATTTTAAAGTTTGTAAAGTACCGTTTTATCAAATTTTTTATGCATAGAAATTTCACAAACCTATGTAAAATTTACCAAAACCTTCATCTGTGTTCATTTACTAGGATTTACAGCTTCTGAAATGATGTTCATGGGGATTATTGAACCCAAACTTGTATGAAGTAAACCTCATGTATGCTAATTAATTTATTTATTTTTGAAAGAATTACTTCAAAAAATATATCATACGCATTGATTTTATAAATTTATAAATTGATTTTTTAAGTGATTGTTGATATGACAATAATTCTAAACAGATGTCTAATAATATACATTAAGCTAAATTAGCTAAGCATAACATTTGGTACTATGTGGAAATGGTTGGATTAATTTAATTATTCAAGCAAGTTAAATGATACGATGTACCCCAAAACTATGGCATTAACTGAATAGAAAAATTAAGTATAATAAATCTTATAATAATCTGATACCAAACCGTACCGAAACCCTGCCGTCTGGAGCCTGTGCAGCCAGTTGGGATATCAGGGAATTTGAACTGGTCATATGTATATAATCGAATTGTGTTTTGGCGGTGGACGAAAAGGACGGGAATCAGGAAAAAAACAATGGTTTTTTTAAAAAAAAGTGGGGGAAAGGCCATCGTTTTGACTCGGAAGCCAAAACCCTAGAAAAGAGCGGGATACTGGAGTAATAAGGGCGCAAAAGTGGAAGCTGAAGCTAAAGCCGGAAGACATGAAGAACATCAGCCCGAGAAAGAGACGGAACCACGGTGTTGATCTTAAATTCGAGTTAAGAGTATCGAACTTGGACCGGAGAAGGAAAAGAATTTCTGCCGGCCATAATTTGGCTGCGGAAACTGCCAAATTATTCAAAGTCCGCTCGAAAATCAAGTCGAAGGCGACAGGTGACAAGGTCAAGAGTGAGATTATGCCGCAAAACAGAGCCAAAAGCAAGGTAGGCTCAAGTAAGCAACTGAAAACCAAGTTTAAGATTGCTGATAGTATGGCGGTTGCCGGAGAGAAGAACAGCGAGTCGGACATGCAAAACAAAATCAGAAGAAAACGCACACAGCTGGATTCTACTACTATTAGTAAGCAATCGAAAGGGAGGCAAAGTATCAGAGCCTCTTTGAAATCTACCAATAAAAAACCTGCGGACAAGAAGAATTTGATGTGTGATTCAGAAGGGGCAATGGACTTCAAAAAGCCAAAGAGAAGGAAGAGGGCAATTCGAATTGATCCTCATGATATCTCAAATAAGCGCCTCGACGATGGCATCATCCTCGATAGTTTGTATTTCATCCCCAGTTTGTTCCCATAGTGTCTTCTATCTTTATGTTAGGGCGCTGTGAGTGGTTAGTGCAGCAATTTTCCTGTTTTCTAAATTATTATATTCTGCATGAATATCAGCCGAAACCAAAGTGGAAGATTCCGAGCAGGTTGAGCTATCAAGGAATGCTCAGTTCAGGGCAATAAGACCCAGCCCCTCAATCCTTGCTTTCGTAGAAGAAAATGTAAAAATCTTTTCCACTGGCCTTTCGGAATCGTGTAGCTTCTATTTGTTCTCTATAATATTGGCAGGTCTAATGTCCGATTGTTGACAGTTACTGGGTCAGAGACGGTTAATTGAATTGCGGAGGGCAGGCTATAACATTGACCTTTCAGCACCATTGGATAATATTCCCCTTTCCACAGGCTCAGACAGAGCGAGAATTGAAGAAAGTGTATGCTTACACGCTCTGTGCCCTCTCTAATATCGGATAAAATCATTTTCAAGACGATTTGTAAGCTTTGTAAACGCAAAATTTGTCTAATAGTCACACTATTTGTCACAGGTAATCGTTTTTTGGTAAGAAATGGAATACTTCCTGAGTCCTGTAATTTATATGTCATCATGTTTATTGGTGGTGTTCTAACTCTTTAGTGCAGATCTTCAGGAACAAATTGGCTTTTTTCGCTGCTGCTAAAGTTTCATCATCTTTTCCACCTCCTGATCTTCCAGAGATTGCCTTTGCAGGTGCTTAGGCATCTCTCTCCCTTGTTCTCTCAGTTGCTTTGTTCCTTGCGTTGCATATTTACAGCAACCTCTGTGTTAGACATGACCATGAGAATTGTCCCACATAATGTAATATGTATTTAGTAATATATTGAAATGATTAATGGTTACGATCTCGTACGGTTTTTTTATATTTTTTTAGAGAATTTATTTTTTTAATTAGCTTGATCTTTCATGGAAGGAAGAGCATTTACGGAATTAAGGGATCGGTCTTTATCCAGTCTTGCAAATGATAGAATTATCAATTGTTAGTTGAGAATAAGGTTGAGCAGTTTTTCTAGATATTAGAGGGGTGGTTTTTAAATTTGTATTATGGAGGAGGTTTTTAAAAACTTCCATTTATACATAGATTCAGATAACTCTCCAAAAAAATAATAAGGCATCTTTTCTTCTCAAAAATTTTGTATCCTCTTATGATGTAAGAGAGATAAAGGTGAATGGAGAAAAAAAATCAGCTCCAAATTATTCAAGACAAGAACTTTAGCCATAAATTCAGGCATGTTTATTATGTTTTCGCATTATGAATGTTCTAAAATAATATTATGATTTTAATGATCCGCATATGCATTTTAATATCATAAAGTTTTCTTACACATAGTATCAAAGCATAGTTAGAATTATCATGTTATTTCTATTCTAAATAATCTCATAATTATCATTTTGGTTTTGTATGAACTTATATTGTTTTCTATTTCTTCAAATTTTTATACATGAATTATGAAATTTGAATCTTCATGCTAAATTTCTAGATTTTGGGAGTGATTATGTTTTATGGATCTCTAATTTCAATTTAGATCCCTTTTTGTCAATTTCATGCTTGAGTTATGCGTTTAAATCCTTTTATGAAAATGAAAGGCGCAGTCATGCATAATGGGCATCTAACAAGCTCACATGTGCAACATAGGAAGAATGAGCATGCTTGATACACGTATGATGTTGGCATGTGCACAGTTTTGACAAATTAAGTGTGCATAATGTATGTATGAAGCACACATGTGTGCATATTCCAATAGACTTGTGATTGATGTGCGTATGATGCATGCACGTGCGTAGATTACAATACACATGCACTTGATGTGCTCAAGATGCATGAACGTGCGCTGATTGAGCAATAGTACTTGCATGACATCCACCTGGGTCTCAAAATTTTTTAGATTGTTCAAGCAACTATGCATTACCCTAATTGACCTTCACTCGATATTATACTAAAGCATACTTTTTTGTGTGTTGCTGCTTAAGTGCCTCTTGAGCGAAACTCATGTGCTGCTCTTGCTTCGCTCGAGCATCTCACTTTGAGCTTTGCTAGAGCGGCACCTTTTAATTGTGGCCAACTATTGTCAATGAATGTTTTCTTGGTGACAACATTAATGCTTATGGCCTATTTATTATGCTAATTTTTTGTGTTATTGTATACTAACATTTTTTGTGCAGATAGTTATTATGTTGTTGCAAAATTATTATTACGATGTATTATCCATATTATGATTTAATTAGTAGTCACTAAATTGGCTTAACTAGGATGTTTAATAAATATATAGTTATATAATGAAAATACACATCCCATGTGTTAAGTAGATGATTTGGTAAGTTGATCAATCACAAGATATTATGGTTTGTCCAAATGTGCACCATTTCTTTGTGATTGACTAATTGAGGTAGGATAATTAATGAGTATCCTTAATTGAATGAATTTTGTTACCCAAATATAATAAGTTTATTTAAATTTAGAATTTATATCATCAATTATTTTTAGGTGAAAGGGAATTACCATAATAGTTTATTATTATGTTGTAATCATACCCAAATGTGGATTACAGTGACATTATTTATATTTATGTCTATCTATGCATTTATTTATTCAAAGCATGTTGAGTAGTTCTTTATTATTCAGTTTTATAACTGTAAGTCATTAAGACCATTGTATGTATTTTAAATTGGATTCTTAGTAAGGTGGCTCTTAAGACTCTTTTTGAGTCATGAATTGGAAGAAAACGAAGCATAAGACCCTTGCATGTTTCGGTTGTTTAGCGGATATAAAGTATAAACCAAATGAAATGAAATTAGATTTCGGAATGTTAAGTGGATGCCTTATAGGTTATCTGGACAAAATAAAGGGGTATAAATCATATAAACTAAAAATATCCAACTCATTATGAATAGTGACAACAATGAGAGTGTTGTTTGATATAAAGTGAAAATTCAAGAAGTACAGGTATAAGCCCCTTCATCTATATCTTCTACAAATATTATTATTCTACTTGTTATTGAATGACACATTAATGATCAAGCACTCCATAATAAGGTTCTCATTGTAGATCTAATTGTAGTACAACTACAAGAAATAGTATTAAGGAAATCTCATAATGAAAAGATATCATCTCTTTCGGGTAATTATGTGATAAATCTACAAGAATCACAATTTGATATAGGAAATATTAATGATACAATTTCATATGGATAGGCCATGAAATGTAGAGATTTTTCTAATTGAATTGATACTATAAAAGATGAGGTAAAATAAATGGATTAGACTATGGTTTGGGATTTTGCTAATTTACCCAATGGATAAAGAGCGGTCCATTTTAATGGATCTTAATGGTCAAACACAGCTCAAAAGACAATCTCAAATAATATAAAACCAGACTTATGAACAAATATTTTACTAATAGATGAGGCATTAATTACGAAGAGATCATGACGCGGACATCCAAGATAAATATTCACTTTTATTTGCCTTCCAAATACGAAGATTCACTTTTATTTGCCTTCTAAGTTAGTTGTGATTTTATTTTCATTTATTTGATTTTATTTGATTTCCTTTTTTACTTTTTCAATTATTTGATTATGATTTTGTTTCTAATTTTCTTTCACATCGGATTCTCTATATAAGAATCCCTATGGCTATTGTTTGGAGGACAATTGATTGATTAATGAATGAATATTTGAGAAATTGATTGCAATTGAGCAATTGTGCTTTCCTTTCTTTGGGATGATGAATGAGTATTTGAGAAATTGATTGCAATTGAGCAATTATAACTTCCTTTCCCTGCTCTCCCTTAGTGTCTTCTCCTTTTTATCTCTACTCCTCTAGTCTTTGTTTTTATCTCTACTCTTTTATTACTCTTCTCTCTACTTTTCCCCTCCTCCCTACATTAGATCATTTCTCATGTTTTTAATTAGGACAATCTTTCTGGCTTTAGTTGCATATTATGATTTAAAGTTGCAACAATAGATATTTGAATATTATAAAACATACTTTTGAAATTTATTTTCTTTAAATGGAGGATTAGTCTCATGATTAAGTGTGAAACAATTTGTGATTGATGTGTACACTATAGAAGTAGAATTTGTAGTGTGTTTTGAAGCTACCGTTCTTTCATTATGGCTTCAAAATTCTATTTCAGGACTTGGTATTATTGATGGTGTAGCTAAGCTTCTAAAATTTATTGTGCTAAGTAGTCTTCTTCTCTTCAATAACAAGTATTCAAAAATGTGCTAAGTATATGTAAATTGAATATTTCAACGTTAAAAGTAAAGTTTAGAAATAAAAGGTGTCAATAGAACTTTTAGCACTGAACTTATAATTGCAAATCTAATGTCGAAAGAATTAAAGATAATGACATTTAATGGTCATGTTGATATTATTAGTCTTTGCTGTAAATCTTATTGTACCCTAGATTGTATTTTGGTGTATCTATTGACATTTAGGTTATCTGTGTATGAGCTAATATTTTTAATTTTTTCATTATGTTTGAACATTATGTTTATGGATGAATAATTTATAGGAACAGCCTTTGATAATGACATTATTGTTGGACATTATATGTATTTATTATTTAGACCTTGGTCAATTTAATTGTGTTGCGTTTGTTATGGAATTACTATGACTCGTGCTTGTAGATTGTTTGGTCATAGTATTATAATGATTTAACTAATATGATGTCATTTGATGTTTATCTAAGTCTTTTAATAATTGTATTATTGTCATATGGCCAAGCGGGAGAATATAAGAATTAACCCTCATAAATAATTTATTGAGATTATTAAAGATTACGATTCCATACGATTTTATTATATTTTACTGGAGAAATTATTTTTTTATTAGCTCAATTTTTAATGTAAAGAATAACATTTACATAATTTACGGATCAGTTTTCTTTTCACCTTATAAATCATAGAATTGCCTATCATTAATTGAGATAAGGATGAGCAATTTTTTTGTATAATAACATAGCGGTTTTTAGATTTGTATTATGGAGAAGGTTTTAAAAACTAACATTTTATCTTTAAATTCAAATAACCCTTTGGAAAAATAATAATGCATCTTTTTCTTGCAGAAATTCTATATCCTCTTATGATGGAAAAAAGATAAGAGCAAAGAGAGAGAAACTAGTTTCAAGTTTTTCCAAACAAGTACTTTAGGCATAAATTCAGATATATCTATAATGTTTGTTTCTACATTATAAATATTGTGAATTAGTATGATGATTATAACAGTCTTTATAAAAGTTTTAATCTCATAATATTTTCTTACAATGACAGCTTTCACCTTAGAGATTTCTTTTTATCATATCCCATCTGTAGGAAAAAAAATTCTTAAAAGAGGTTGACTATGAACTTTTGAAAGTTGTGCAGATTTAAGATGCGTTTTTCAAGTTTGTGTAAGCTCTCTAAGTCTCTTCACATTACACGCGTACTCACTCCAACTAAAATATTAAAAGCTTCCCTCCTACGGTCCTCACTTTTAGCGGAAAGAATAATTTTTTCTCTATGTTCCTAGGCAAAGATCTTTGCTAAAATGATAGATTAACTCAGTATAGCGCTTAAATTTTCTGATAATGCAACATGATTCTTATTTTTAAACTATAACTTATTGTGTTGCTAAATCCTTGTTCTTTGCAAATCCGTGGGAATAAAATGTTGTATTTATTTACCTCTCTAGGCAGGTCTAATGTTGGGAAATCATCACTGTTAAGTGCACTTACTAGACAGTGGGGCATTGTTCGAACATCAGATAAGCCTGGTCATACTCAGGTGCTTTTCTAAAAAAAAAAAAATTTTTTTGGGGTTACAACTCAGGTGTTATTTCAATGTCCAAATACAATTGTTACAAACTGAAAATTGCATACTGATATTTCCCAGTGTCGGAATTCATTATTTTTCTGCAGAGTATTAATTTCTTCAAGCTTGGATCAAAACTCTGCTTAGTTGACTTGCCTGGTTATGGCTTTGCTTATGCAAAAGAAGAAGTAAAGGATGCCTGGGAAGAGCTTGTGAGTATCAAGACTGCATTGCTTTCTAATGATATCTTTTGCTCAATTAAAACTTGTGCCAGTTGGGCATTAATAAGTTCTAGTATGATATTAGTATCCCTTGGTGACATATGCTGGGATCAGTAATTTTACAATGCCATTTGCATAAGATCAATTTATGGATGATTGATGGGATTCAATACCTTGCGTTGCAATGCACAGACAATGCCTCTAACCTACTTATCAGCTATTAAAACAAGAGGGAAAGGGGTAGGGGGTCCCAAAAGCTATTGCTGGTGACTCTAAAGCAATAGTGCAATCTGAATATGCCATTTGGTTGATTATGCTATTTGCAATACAAACGTATGAACTAAATATCTTGGAAGACTTTCACATTTGGTGTCTCCAAGTTTTTCTTCTGTTCAATGATGTGGTATCTATGCTATGACTTTCAGAGATCAGATGTATGGATTAGGTTTGTGAACACATTTTGATTGCCTTTTGATTTATTTGTGCTCATGACTCTAGTTGATTTTGGCATGTGGGGAATTTGTTTTTGCCTGTTGCAAGCCCTTTGTGTTCTGGTTGAAACTTCCCAACTTTGTAGGTAAAGGAGTATGTTTCCTCAAGAGTTGGCCTGAAGCGAGTATGCATTCTTATTGATACAAAGTGGGGCATAAAGCCAAGGGATCATGAGCTCATTTATTTGATGGAAAGGTATCCATTCTGCTTGATTGGATTTGCTAATTCAAATAACACCATTGCCTCACCCATGCTCCATAGAGAACATTTATGTGGACAATGCAACTGAAGCTTTGGTCCTTCTAATGCAAATCGTCTACCATTAAGGGTTCTTGAACCTGTACAACTTGTCATTTGCTCAGGTTGCTGCATCAACCTGACGTTTAGTTTGCATCAATATGAGTCCATTATCCACTGTTAAATTTAATTAAACAGTATCAACCATATCAAAGACAGGCCAGGTAGGTGTGATATTGAGAGTATTCTATCTACCACATTCTCTAGCAACCATTCAGGAAATCCTTTTTTGATTCACTGTGGATAACAGATCTTCCTATATTTTATTTGGCAAAAGAAGATTAGGAAGAGACAGAGGATAAGGAATAAAAGAGAGAACAGAGAAGGCAGAGAAAGATCAGAAGAGAGAAAGATGGAAGGGGACTTGAGAGAAGTTTGCATATTACATTCAATTCATTTCCACACAAGTCTGCTAAGCCTTCTACACTTATTTATTTACTATTAGACTAATTAACAAGAATACTTCAACTTTTAGAATACTAAACATAAACTAATTCTCAATCTGTTATGGTAGTTTGCAATCTGTGGCTGTAGTTGGAATTCTTGGAGTCATTTGGAATTGGAAGCCTCTTTTCTTGTCATTTGGATAGTTCATTGTACGTTTTACATGATCGGAACATGAATTTTTTAGCATGAATGCACGATTCATGTGTTTATCTTTTCCATTGTCTTCTTCTTTTACATGTTTGCAGTTCATTCTTAAAAAAAGTTAACTAGTGCCACTATGGCACTTGTTAAAATTCTTATTTCGGAGGTGATAGCGAATTCAGTGTGAATATTTATATTAAAAGTGGTTTTGTTCATAAGTGACCACTTGTTTGGAAAGTATAAAATGTTACATTTTAACTAGTGTCATTGTGGTCCCCATTAACCAGACCACTTGTTAATCTGACCATTCGGTTTTTTCCCCCTGAAATAGCAAAGGATACCCATGGCTGTGAATGCTTTTTGTTTGGGCTAAAATTGAGAAGGAAGAATAAAAGAAGGAAGAGATGGCAAGAGGAGATGTGAAAAATTATTTCCTCCATCTCTTTTGGTGGCAGAGAAGGAAATGAATGGAGTCTTTCATTTATGTGATTAGCTAGGGAAAGTTATGCTAGACTTAATATGTTACCTCATATAAATCAATGAGCTAAGTTGTAAGTTTGAGCTGCAGTAGTAGCTGTGATGCTTTGAAACATCCTCTAAAACGCTATAAATTTTATTTTGTGTCTCATAGTTTTTTTAAAAGATGAGCAAACCTTTTTATAAGCTGCCATAAATTTTTACTACAAGCTTCACTTCATAACTTTTCAAGATGCTGCAAAAGGTATTTTTGATAGAAGCTACAAATAACAGCTTTTCCAAAAGCAATTTTCACATAAAATCAAGTACCCCTATATTATTCTTGTGTTCTGTTCGTGCTGTGGAATATACTGGAAGTTAAAAAACTTTGTTCATAAAATTCTTCGATGACTCTGCAGATCTCAGACTAAATATCAAATTGTCTTAACCAAAACAGACATGGTTCTCCCTGCTGACGTGGCACGCCGTGCTATGCAAATTGAAGAGGCAAGTGCATCACATCATCTCTGTTTCTCATACTGTTCTCCCCTGATGTTGAATTACTATCTGATTTTGCAGGTGCTCAAAGCAAACAGGTCTATTGTTCAACCAGTGGTACGAAAGGATGAATTCTTTTCTTTTTGTTTTT
>JAODPA010101816.1:79038-91800 GCA_025585075.1 Nepenthes mirabilis | reverse complement strand
CGGCACCTACTGGACGGCTGACCACCTACTCCCACGCCATGTCAGGCACGCTGGAGTGTCAGGCACGCTGGCGTGTTAGGTGAGTTAACGCCGCCATTGGCCCGCTGTGGTGGCTGTGTCAGCCTTGAGGTGACATGGCGTGTTCTGGGGATTGCTGCTGACAGCGCTGGCGTGTAGCGGGATTTACGCACTCCTCGAGAACCGTGAAACAGCTGAGTTGGCACTCTCGGATAATGGGAACAGTCCTCGTCCTTTACTGGCTCACTTCGTAGTTTGATTGGGTCCGCGTACTGTTGGCTTCAGGTGTTACGCGTGCTATTGAGTCCGCGTATTTTAAAGGAATCTCTCGGTCGTTCCGTATTACGCGTGGTAGCTTGAGCCTCTCGGATCCAAAACGCTCGTCCGTCCTCCACACTAATTCTAGGACCCCTGGGTAACGGATCCCAACAACTTCCACTGTAAATACTTATTTACAGCCTATGAGTTTCTTCTCAGGAGGCAAAGAGACCACAGCCCATGTGTGATTGTGCTTAAGAGCAATCACCTCTTCCACCATAGTTGTCCATTAATCAGGATGAGAAATAGTTTCAGATACAAAACACGGTACACTAATAGAGTCCAAGGTGAAAATAAAAGCTTGTTAAGAAGATAAAACACCAGCATATGATATTGTAGTAGATAAGGGATGTTGAGCATAGTTGTGATGAGCCTTCCTCAGTGTGATTAAAATGTTCAAATTAGGCCCTTGATAAGGAACAAGTCTCTATTGATGAAAGAACCTGATCAATAGAGGCCGCCTTAGGATTGTCTTTAATGGAGGCATCAAACACCTCACAAGGACCATGATCTTAAGTTTGATTGATAGGAGGATGGGGAAGCACGTTTGATAAAGTTGTAAGAGACCAAATATTATGGACAAACTCATGAACAAGAATATTATAGTCAGAAGGATATTGGATGATGGACTTGATGAGGATACATTCTGATAAAAGGGTTTGGACTCATAAAATGTGACATCAGAGGTTACCAGAAAACGTCCCACCTCCGAAGGGAAACATCGGTACCTTTTATGAGTATGAGTATATCTAAGAAAATGTACCGCGGAGGATTGTGATCAAGTTTTGTTACTTGAAGTCGAATACTAGGAAATAACATATGATAAGAAATCTCTCCTAAAGGATAGCCAATGACATTTGACTAATGAGATAATAAGTTGTTAACATTGCATCATTCTAAAATATCTTCGGCACTCCTATTTGGAATAATAGAGTTCTAGTAACTTCCATTAAATGTTTAATCTTTTGTTCTACTACCTCATTCTATTGGGGTGTGTCGAAACAAGATGACTAATGAAGAATCTCACGTTGGAATAAGAATGATGAAAATGATGCTGTCAAATATTTACGGCCATTATCACTATGTAAATTACCGATTGATTTAGAAAATTGGGTTTGAATTTTCACATAGAACATACAAAAGGGGAATATAATTTGAAATGTTTTTTCATCAAATATAAGTAGGTAACTTGTGAAAAATGATCAACAAATGTAACAAAATATTGAAGTCACAATTTGGATGAAATTAGACAAAAATCCTAGACATCCGAGTTAACTATTTAAAAGGGACAGAAGTGCGTTGATTTAATTGAGGGTAATATGATCGAAGATGATGTTTGGCAAATTAACATGACTTACAAAAGAAATTAGTAAAAGAATCCATAGTTAGATATGCCTTTTTTAGATTAGAAAGAGATGGATGACTTGACCTACAATTAATGTCCAAGGGCATAAAAGTAACACTAAAACCGACAATAGGAGTGAGTTCTTCATCAAACTAGTAGAGAACTTTTGAGTTATAATGACCTCTATCAATAAGCCTCGTCGTCTTAAGATCCTGAAATTTATAATGGGTGGAGAACAATACTACATAACAATTATGCTGTTAAATAATCCTACTATCTGATGGTTGATTAAATGGACATTTTGGAAAGTAAAGAATTGATGAGAAATGTAAAGTCCATGTTATAAAAGCAGAGCCAAGCCCCTAACCTTTGTAAAGGATTTATTAGCAAAAGTAACTTCAAGAATTGTGGAACATAATGAATAATCATATAAGATATCTGTGAACCAAGTCATGTGATCATAGGCATCAAAGTAAATAAATCAAGCTTGAGAGGGCGCAAGAGACAAGCAGTGTGGTTATCGGATTTAACAAGAGTACTAGCATTCTGATTAGGAGTTATTGTTGGCTTCGCATTTAATTGACAATATATATTTTGTTTATAACCAACTCTACCACAGTGAAAATAGATGATTTTTTTTTTTATTTTCATTTTGATCTTCAAAACCACCCGATAACTATTCCATATTCATGAGGTTGCAAAGAACAACCAATTGCTGAACAAATCTAAAGACAACACAAATCTGGAGAACCAGGGAAAAACAAATAAACTGGGTATCATCCACAAATCTAAAATAGATAGTTACACAATGTATTTGTCTCTTGGTAAAATTCCTAATTGTCTCCTCTGGGGGAGAAGGGGAGAACAAACAGACCCACAAAGAAATATCCCTGGAAGATCATACCAAAAAATCCATAACCTAGTGATAGCATGAGAAATTGAAAATCTGACATAGCCCAAAAAATAAACAGACTTGTGTCCAGGAATCACAAGAAATCGAACATACCCAAGAAATCTCATGAGCATCATAGAGAAATCATATGAATTGGAGATGAAATCAGACAAATTAGAGATGAAATTGAACGAATCTAAAGGGGCATTCAAAAATCGACCCTCAAAGCTCCTTCAGACTGGATAATTTGCCCTAATTCATCAAATCGAGCAATAAATTTTAAGAACTGGATCTCTCAAAATTGTGCTCTTTAATTATTATTCATAAAGTAAAGTTGAAGCTTTGCTTGTGGACGATAAGGTGCACCAGAAAGTGAGTTCAGCCGTGGTGGTGGTAGAACAACCTTTCTCTATTACCATGTAAAAAGTATAAAAGAAGAGAAGAGTATGGGTTGGTTCTATTCAGACATATCAAGTGTCATGGTATTATGTGAGATATTTATTTTGAGACATTCTGAAGAATGAATATTGAACAATAAATTGGGATGGTATCATGGTGGAGTTACATGAAAAAATGTTCACTCTTTCAGATTGCCTTTTGGTGCTATATTTAGTGTCATCATGGAAGCCAGTAAAACTGAGATTGCTTGAAAGAGTAGCACCTGATGTAAACCATTGAATTTATGGGGACATCTTGACCACTTTGGAATTTGGATCCTAAATTCTTTAGAAGTCTTGCAGCAATTAACTGTGATTCCAAGAGCCTGAGTTGGCTACAAGATGCCTAAGTTATTTATTTATGAAGCTACTTCTCATGAATCTTGATGAGTTTTTTTGTCCTTAGCACTGTTTATTGGTGGACAATTTATTCCTATCCTATGCCATGGTGTGTCCTTGTCTACCTTTCGGATGATACATATCCATCACGAGCTAGTGTTTGCTGCCATTTTTCGTAATCAGTCTGGGCCATCTTCAAACAGGGCCTACTCACGGCATTTGATTTGTGGAATATGCTATTGCTGAAAATGTGGGCTTATATTTAATGAGTTTGATTAGTGGAAATGTCTGGTAGATGTCATGTAGTTTTTACTCAGCAGTTGCATCTCACTTTGATGTCCTTGTACCCTGGCTTAATACTTCACATTTTGGTAGGGTGAGCTTTGTGCACTCAATATTAAAGTCATGCTAAACAGCTTTCTGTTGTACAACTACTTTTTGTTGAAATAACCCTTGTGGATGCATCAAGGGAATTTCAGGTTTTCTTTTCCATTTACTTTATCCATTAGAATAGACGGCTGCAAGGAGAATGTTCCATATCTAATCATGGCAGCAGTAGTTAGTACAGTACAGCTGCTACAGAACAACTTTGAGACTAACAAATCAGCATCAGCAACTCACTACCTGTAACAGTTAAAACAAAAGCAATTGAGACAGATATGCAAGATCGAGAACAAGAATCCAAGTAGATAAGTGGTTAGATAAACAACAAACTATTGCTGTGGATGCTATCATGACCCTGTTGTGAAGGATATGATATAGAAGAATGGTATTGCTCCTCATCTCTTCGTATTCTCACTCATCTCAGTATTTATCCTCATCTCTGTTCACTTACCTCTGATTGTCTCTTCACATTCATCCCTCATCCCCTTATTTCCTTTAATTCCCTTACTTCTCTATCCAATTTCCTTGTGGTTGTGTCCTCTACATCACAGAAAATTACAAAAATCTTGGTGTGCTCTCAAATTTGTCATTATAGTTGTTAGCATGTGTGAAATTATCCGTATCGGTTTTGGCTATATCTGTATTGGCACATCATACAATACTTACTAATATCAAACATATGACACATCATAGTCAAAAAATTTGTGCAAATTGTAAGATGATATATCTAGCTGCTTATTTTTGCTTGTATACTTGAATGTTTTTCATGGGTTTGGATGGATGTACCTTTGGCTTATTATTTGTGGAGGGCTATGACTTGAACTACTCACAGGGAGCTGCTCTCTGCAGTTCTTGTGAAGTTTTTTTTCCCTCCTCTTTATTTTGTTAGTTTCAGGGGATTGTATTATTCATTCTCTTTCGTTTTGGTCTTTTGTTGCTGAGTGATGACTAGATCCTATGTATCTTTTGAAGTAGTGTGCAATGAAAGTTGTAACAATAAAAAACTCATTTGTATAGGTTTCTCGCTCTCTTGCTGCCTGTGAGGGTGCTCTCCTTGTTGTAGATGCTTCTCAGGTGAATGCACTTTTCTTTCCTGCATTTGATTTGTTCTCTTTAAGATTGTCTGGACATTTTCTCGTGTTCTTTCCAGGTTCTAACTTTTCAATTTACTGCATCTGTCCTTTGATAAATATAATTATGAAAGACGAAACAGCAATTAATGACAATTTTTAAATCTTATTTAACTTCTGTACATTGTAATGGTCCTTAAAAAAGAGTAACTATTTCCGGAACTGTAATAGGTGATTCTGTTAAAAGGTGCCAAGATAGCACCTAAACAAATTATATACAAGAGAGAACTAGCTGCCTATATATATATATATATATCACTCCTGAATCAGCAACTTAGGTGACATCAGAGAAAGACTGTAAAATTTCAGTTGACCCAACATTGGAGAAAAGTATGCCATCCCAACTGAAAATTCGGAATGTTTGACTTCCCTTCTTAGAAACCAATGTTGTTCCGCACACTCAAGTCAACCAAAAAAAAAAAAGAGAAAAGCGTTAAGAATAAGAGTGGTTGACTTATCTTTGTAATATTTCTTGATGAACAATTGCCAAGCCAGTAGCTCTTGTTTAACCGTACCTGTTTGTACCCAATGGACACCCAATGAGTTCTTTGCAATGAAGAAAAATATGATTAGATGTTTCCAGGTCCACTTTACACAAAGCACAGCAGTTCTCTTTTGAAGATTATTTATTGTTTGATTACTTTCCAAACCAAAATGAAGCCTTTGGAGGATTCCAACCTTCCAAATGCCCTTCCAAGGGAACAAACTTTCATTGTCGTTCTTTAGAGCTGTGTGCTAAGTGATACTTGAACACCTTAATATTATTCAGGGCCCAAGAGAATGTCATGTGACCCTCAAACCAGCAGTCCGCAAAGCCTTGTACACTAGGCCACTCCCATGAAACATCATCCCTTAAATTCAAACCATGTTTATAGCATATTAAGTTGCAAGTTGCAGCAATGTTAACCTTTTCATAGTACCCCTATTCTAATTAAGATTGGGCACTTAAACATTTGTCAATCATCTACTGCAAATATGCAGTCATATTTGCATTTGCGTTTATGACAAGATTAAAAAGCCTCTGAAATATTTATGTTCAACAACAATCCGTGCAACCATGTATAAGATCAAAATTCAACTGTTGAGGGCCAAATAAGCAGTAATGCTTGTACACAGTTCAAAAATATATTTTTGAACAAAGATTGTTGAAATTTTTTTTAAGTAAACTAATGATTGTTGAACTTGACAGGACTGTTCATAGCCTTTCTTATTATTTTCATTTTATTCACGAATTTGTTTATAGTGAGGCAACTTATACCATTAATTAAGTTTGGGACCCTGGGAAATCCATAGGGAGTTAGAAGTAGTGCCTATAGAAATAAATATCGGAGAATGATGTTTGAGATGGTTTTGACACTTGATTGTAGATGAGATAGTGCATGTGAGGACAATTGTTTTGATTGAGATTAGAGACAAGTCGGACTGAAGAATTGTGCATAGGAAAACTTGCTACTAGGAAATAAAGAATGGATTTGACTGTGATTCAACTTTAAGAGGATGTTGCCTTGAACCTCAAGGAATGGTGAAAG
Organism: Nepenthes mirabilis; assembly: GCA_025585075.1. NCBI lineage: Eukaryota > Viridiplantae > Streptophyta > Magnoliopsida > Caryophyllales > Nepenthaceae > Nepenthes > Nepenthes mirabilis. Next base: position 85,408 of record JAODPA010101816.1, on the reverse strand, counting down.
AGGCTTCACATAGCCAACCACTTATAGTTAGAGTTAAAAGTTTTGCTATTATTATCGTTTCCTGTTTCTTTTCATGTGACCTCTTCATATGTTTGTCTTAATAGCATGGCCATTTTTTTTTTTTTTTGAAAATTCAGCTTCATTTCATTTTGGCATTGGTGATTCTTCACTGTATCTTGTTGATGAATTATTTTCTCAGTTCTATGGTTGCCAGTTACCTTAAAATGGCATAGTGCTTTAAGGCATTGATCATGAAGAGATGAGTTCACCTTAAGGCATTGGTCATGAAAAGATGAGTTAACCAAGATTTCTTTTCAAGTAGACATGATCAGAAATTGTGTTATTGTCACCAAGATATTTTGGTTTGCGCAAAATGGTAGTTGTTCCAGAAGATACAGTTTGAAATTGTATTTAATCTTTTAGTTTGTAACACTAGTCATCCCACCCAATGAAAAAAAGATTTTGGTGGCTATAGATATACAACTAGTATTGTTCAACTATAAAAAAAATGAAGGTAAAAAAATCCCACATTTATCCTTTTTTTTCCTTTCAACAAAACTCAATTTTGTCCTAATCTCTAATTAGATTGCAGTTTTAATTTTAATCAATTACTTGACCCAAGAGTTCTCTTTGACCAAATTGAGGATTGGTACATGATGCTGAAAAAGCATGTCTTAAAAAGCTGGTTGTGTGGCAAAAAAATGTGGAGAAAAAAATGTGTGGCAGAAAAGAAGGATACTTAACACAAATAGAAGAGGGAAAAAAGTCTCAACTGTGTTGACAGTCCCCTCTGCTATTATCAAGCTTGCTGTGAGCCCGAGTTAGGTCATGAACACCGAAGGAAACACCAATTCTTCCAACTTGTCCACAAACTATCAACAATTGGATATCTAAAATTTTCATAACTAATCCCTCAGCCATGTCATCTCCAAATAAATATGCCCGTGTTTCCTCTTCTCCACTCTATTCCTGACCAATCTAAAAGCACTTTGTACTATTCCATGCCTAAAAAGTGTTAAGTGAAGTGTTAAAAATTAAGTTGATTGATTTGAATAGAATTAATCTGTTATAATTAAGTACAAGCCATGATTTTTTAGACTTCAGATCCTAAATAAAGAAATCAACCCGAAGTATTTATAACTAAGTACGGGAGTGCAAAGGTCAAGTACAACAATTACTCTCTTGAAGTGACACTTGAACTATTTGGGAAAAAAATGAAAAAAAACTCAACAAATTAGGGCGCTACTTTGTTTTAAATTGTGAAGTCAAAGTGTCGCGGTTACGGTTTGTCCCTGGTGTATTGTAACGATTGTCGCTATTGTAGCTGTGAATTATTTTCAAAGACCATAAAATTTACCCTTAGGCTTGAAATACAAGAATTTGAGTAATAGACGATGATTCTAAGATACCTAAGGAATTTTGGTGATAACTTTTTAATAAAATGAAATATGTATTATCATGAATTGTTTTTTTCAAGTGCTTTTTATTGAATTATAAATTTTGTGACTAAGATAAAACTTTCATTTATATGTTAGCACATTATGTATGAATGTGTCGCCTATGTATTATTATGAATAATGAAAGTTGTTTGTCATACAAGTAAATAATTGACATTAAATGACAGTATTTGCATTTTTCCCCTAATCCTTGGGAAATTATAATTGGTTAATAAAAATATATTTCAGTTTTATTGTTTATTTTTAACCAACCATGACAAAGCAAGGATATCAAATAATAAATGGAAATTTCACTTATAGTAATAGGGTGGTCAGCAGTGACTGGTGTCAAAATGAAATGTGAACGGCAAGTGGGTGAGAGAGAAAAATGGAGTGAGAAATCTACGAAATAGGCCAACAATTTAGATCAAGACGTATTGGTTTGTGTTAGCCAATATGGCTACGAATTGGTATAGAACCTTGATTGGCAGAATTATCACGTCGTTATCCTGAAAATTTGACAGCCTTCATATTAGTTGATCTTTATACTGTGGCACACCAGAACAAAGCAAATAGAATGAACATCCGTAGCTATCTGTGAATATAAATTAGAATCCAGTTCTATTAAACAAATATGAACTCTGGTGTGCATTCTCCTGCAATTGAAACTGAACCCATCACCATCAAACAAAATTGAAGTCTAGAGTGTGCCGTTTCTTGCAACAAATGCTAGTGTGTGCTATATTTTGCACTCAAATATTGAAAGCAACAGGAAAAACATAAAAGAACAGAGGGGAACAACTTGCTCACGAAGTGTTCATGCACACTATTCACAGCGCTATTATTGGCAATATACATGACATTGTTTTGGCAATATTCATGCACTTATAGATATTGGTTATGAACTTGCTTGACGCACTAAATATGAAGTCTTTTAGAATGTGCGCAAGCTGCACTTGAATCTGTGGATTATAGAAGCTACAAATTGAAATAAGATTACAAGAATCTGTCATGGTTGCACGAAATTTTGTTATAAAGGGTTGATAAAAGGTGAAGAATAAGGTTGAAGAAACGAGGAAGAAGTAAAGGGTTGACATAAGAATGATGAAGACAAGATAGGGGCTGTTTACCTAAAGAAATTGAAAAGGCTAGTCGTGGAAGCATCTCAATTGTTCAGATTCAGAGGCATCTCAGCCATTTATTGGGTCACATGATGTGCACGTGAGGCCACTTGTTTGAAGAATTTTGAAGCTTGTGGTGGAAGCATCTTGGCCGTCTAAATCAAAATACATCCAAGCCTTCATTTCAGCACATGCCTTGAACGTGAGAAGGGACTACATAGCCACGACTGATAACAAAATGGAAGGCCATGGCCGATAACCAAATGAAGCTTAATATTTTTCCTTCTTCTAGCCTCTTAATTTCCGTTGCAAGCAATTTTGAGTAGTTTCTAGTTAGTGGTAGAATTACTATTTATTGGAAGATGAAATGAGAGAAAAAGGGGGACTTATCTGTTAGCCTTGTGATCATGAGAGTTGGAGATTTGGCTCTCTTCCTGAATTGGGTGCTACCTTTTCCTTCCATTTGTTTACTTTCATTATTGTTGATCTGGAATTTCTTATAGCTTCACTACTTAGAGAGAGAGAGAGAGAGAGAGAGTAATACAAAAAGTAGTACGAAACAAAATCAAAGCACAATAAACTGAATGAAGAGAAATTTGGGTGGGATCCGGTGGGCATTAGGTAAAGTAGTAGTAAAAGGCTAGTGGCTCATTGGTAGTGGAAGACTTTTGTATGCGATGGTTTAAATAGAGTAAGACTTCCTTACCATGTTGAGAATGAAGTTTAGTTATTTTGAATTTAATTAATTTATCTTAACTAAGTACAAACATGAATTTATAGAATATATGAATGTAAAAAAGGAAAGCATCTCAAAGAATATTCGACTTTTTACTAACCCATACATTATTATGAATATCTTGATATTATCTAGACGGAATTGGAAATAATGTAAACAATCTTAGAACATAATATTCTGTAAAGTAAAAATCAAGTTACATTTAGCCTATTAAGTGAGACACCCATTGACATACATTCCTCGAGGGGTGAGGGCCAAGAGAAAATGTTGGAAGAATAAATTCAAATTTGAATACAAAGAAGGAAACTGTTATACAATTGGGCCAATTCTCAACCAGAAGGTAATTATGTATTACAATGATCATCCAGGAAATGGAGCCATATTGATAACACGACCAGAAACATCTATACCACAAAAATATTTGTATACACGTTTGCAAAAATATTAACAAAACATTAGCCCCATCGGTATAAAACAACTTTCTCTTTCTCTTGTCTTGCTGAAAAAAAGAGGCTAGACAAAAAGGGGGAGGGGGGCTTCAGGTTACTGGTGCGGAGTAGGGGGATATTGCTGGGTGGGGGGGAGAGAGAAGTGGCTGTCAGTGGGGTTGGGCCTTTCCTTTTCTTCGTTTTTGGAATGTCTTTTCTGGTTTTCCTCTTTTGCCACATCAACAAACATTTTGCCATAACATTTGCTATGCCTTGTGCTATCTCACCATGAAAGAATTTCTGCAACGCCTAGAGGGAATACATTTCGAGGAATTTGGGTTCAATTGATTTATTTAGAACCAAATTGTGACAATTTAGAAGTAAGATTATAATTGAGGTTGGTCTAAAAGAACTTAGGGTACCCTACAAACTTATAGACTACTTTCTATCCTGAAAAACACTAAGTTCTAAGATGGTTCTGGGAGATAAATTTCTTGCATATTTTCCCAAAGTGAATGTTTCACTAGTAATGGATGTGTAATGTGGGAATCATGTCTTTTATAAGGTTATATTGGGTGGCATTGGAACGAAATAAGTAAATTAATTTTTTCTTTTTGGTTCCATTGTAAGATATTTGCCAAAGGGCCTTTGGAGTTTGTAACATCCAACCCTTATCTATGTTCAGATGCGGTGATTCCTTCGTTGGAGTGATTGTGACCTCAACTTAACAAAGCAAAAGAAAAGAAAAAGAATAAATGGTGGCATGGTGTACAAGACTTTGGGCTGATGTGTATGGGGAGTTAAAGTTTTGTCACCTTACCCTGCTTACAAAATGTTTTTTTAGGAATTGAACATGTGATCTCTAAGTTATAATAAAGCAATCTTATCTTTTGCCAAGGCTTATCCTAACTAGGAAAAAACCAAAAAGGACGGTAGAAGATTGTTTTGGGATGTTCAAAATGGAGTGTGAGGAAATTGCTTTGGGAAAACATAGTATCAATTGTTCCGTTGGCTAAATTGTTCCGTTGGCTAAACTAGCCTTACTGACTGTATTGTCCTTCACTTGGACTTATTATGTAATTGAATAACTTTGGGAAGTGCTTGTTATCTTTTTGTTTTATTAACTCCCCTTCATCCTTTCCCATTACATAGCTGCAATAAGTGTTTTCTTTGTGGTTTGATTGTATATTTTGCAGGGAGTGGAGGCTCAAACCTTGGCCAATGTTTATTTAGCATTGGAGAACAATCTAGAAATAATTCCAGTAAGTGGGTTGCTATGTCCATTCTTGTATTTTCTCCACTTGTTGAATTTTTTCACCAAACTATATCTTATATAATTTTTGAAGTTGTTCTTTAATTATTTGCGTCATTAAGTTGTAATTTGTTTTCTTGCTAACTTTGGGCTGTTACTTCCTTCATCTGAAATTTCTATCTATTTTTGTTCTAGTTTGAAGTTGTATCTAACACTTTCAATAATTGTGATTGTTTAACACTTGAATGCACTGTTTATTTTAAATTTGAAATGGAATTGTCTAAAAAAATCTGCAATTATTCTAATTGATATGTTAAGACATTTTGTGTTTGCAAACTCTGTGACAAAGTGTTATATTTTGATTTGTAGTTGTTGATCTTGAGTGTTGGTGTAGTCTACTGCTTGAAGATTGCTTGAGCCAGATTTTGGCCTTGTGCTTGATAAGCAACTTATTGTATCTGCACGTGATGGCCGCATTATTGGAGCCTGAGCTGATAATTTCAAGAGTCAATTAGCATGATTCCGGCATTGCTATAGCTCAAGCTATAGGGTGAGCCATTTCACATGACATTTGCTCCAGTAGGAAAGATTATCAGCACTACCTGTATTTCCGAACCTACTTTGACCAAAAGTTTTTACATAGAGGGGCTCAACTTCTGAAAATGATGATTTATGTCCTCTAATTTCGAGAGAGCTTGGCAGGTGGCCCATTTTCAAGGCTTGGAGTGCTTCCTTTTGAGAGTCACCAACCATTTGAGGGATTTTCCATTTCATGATGGGTTCTTAAAAGCTTTCGAAAATTCATTACCACAACCTTTAAATACATTTCTAAGCTTTTAATATGTGGCTCATACATAGGGTTGAGGCGTTTTGGATTGCAAGAGCTGGTTTGGAAATTCTCAAGTTGGTGATGGAAGTTCCAAGAAGTTCAGAAAGAATCTAAATCCATGGTTTGAAGGACTAATATGAAGAACGGAATCTTCGATAGGAGTTACGTGTCAAGGGGAGCCAGGCATCGGGGTTGTAAATTGACTTTTTAGTGGACTTAAATTTACTAATTTGATAAGCCTGAAGGGTTTTTCTCTTGAGTTGCTTGGTTCATCAGTTTTTCCTTTAGCAACAAAGTTCTATGCTATTTACATTGCAAGCTTTCAATTTTTGTTATTATTGTCCTACTCTGGATAGGAGGTGCGTGTTTATTAAAGTGGGTCTAAACCCTTGATGATTTTCGTAATGGAAAACTTGAAAAAACAAAACTAGTTGTTTGAAATTCGGAAATTGAACTTACAAAATAATCTGTAACAGAAAAGATTAACTAAAAATGTGTAATACAATTTATAGTTAATCTTATTAAATTTATGATTAATTGAAATTTGTTTGTGACATAATCAACTAAA
>JAODPA010101816.1:45602-70416 GCA_025585075.1 Nepenthes mirabilis | reverse complement strand
AGACCACGCCATTCTACACCTAAGTCTTCGAAACACTTCCAACTATTCCAACAGAATCCAAATAAAATAAAGAAGTGAGTCAAATGTCCAATAAGTCATATAATAATAACATATAACGATAGCATGCTCCAAACTAATATTTCAACATGATATAAATAACTAAAAATCAAGAGTAAGCAGACTCAAGTATCTAACCGTATATTCTGAGGATATAATAACTGACAATCATAAAAAGAGACCCAAGAATCTCACATGAGATAAAAGGAGACTGGATCTACAAATCCTATCATATCTGAGGTTATAGACACTATGAGAATTCCAACGAATCTCTTGTGGACCTTATTCACCATTGACTAAAGGTTAACGCATTCACAACCCTCGACTTGCTGGATACGTAAGACGAGAATATGGACATTCAAAATCATATATACAACCACCTCGATCGAGTCCCCGTGGCATGACCGTGCTTGGATCTGATGTCTCGTGTCAATATCATTTGATATTTCAATAAGATGGTTGCACGGCCATAAGCATTCTTCTATAAAACCAAAACCTCAGCATCCATTGGGATACAAAAATTGGTTTCGAAAAATTATAAATTATAGCACGGTGCTGCAAGTTTCGTATTCTTTGATTCCGTGACATTTTCATATAATCTTATTTATGTTAACCATAGCCATGTGTCAAATGAAACAATCCCAATACTTAGACTCTAAGATCAATGAATAATGATCAAAATCCAAGAATTTCAAACAATTGTGGGACTCTAACAGCAATTTACTAAACTGGCATTCAAATGTTGGGTCGCAAGCCAACGCACAAGACTGGTGTTCAAATGTCATTTAAACACTGCAAACCAGAAACTTTTATTTTGGTTTCCAAATGAGTAAAAGTCCAATAAACTTAATAGGAAACGAGTTAAACTCAAAGATCAAGATTTGGACAGCTTCTACAAAGTGTTACACACGAAATAATTAGAATTATCTATTGAAACCAATAGACCAGGCTAGAATTTGAAGATATGTAGAGCTAGACAAAATTGTCCCAATAGCCCTCTAGCATTCAAATGTGGCATCAAACTTCGAACAAAAACTCAGCAGATTTTGCTTCAAATTCAATCAATTCTTGCAGATACTTGAAGTATAAGATAATAACGAAGATTATTTACTTAAATACTGTAAATCTAGCCAATTATAAACAAGAATTCGAGTGTAAACACTTCGATTTCAAGTTCATTTTTCATATTCATGCCATTTTCTCTAATCTTTAATTTTAATACTTATGTTAATTTCCACGTACTTTTTAACATATGATCTGAATTATTACAATTTTGAGACTTCATGAATATTATAATTTGAATTAAACAAGAAAAGATACGAAGAGTACTTTCATTTCTCAAAGGCAGAAGAAGAACGTTTCATGAATATTTGAAGAAAGTAGAACTATGACTTGATTTTAATTCTTGATCACTTAACTTTTATCTATTATTATTCATTTCCTTCTTCAATTTCTGAATTCTCTCTTCACGTTTTGATCTTCTTCTTCTTCTTTCTCTTTTCTTCCTTGTTGTGTGTGTTTGTTTTTAAAGGTGAAAAGGGTTCTTATTTATAGAAAGAAACTACTTTTCAATAATTTCCAACTAACTTGCATTAATTTTAATTATCTAACTTTAATTTAGTAACTATCCTTTTTCAGATTTATCCATAAGTAAAACCAGTAAATAAGTTGACTCCTATTTAAATTTTGCACAAAAACTGATCTACTAAATAAATTGTCTAATTGGTGTTTGAAGTGATGTTCGAATGTTAGGCCGAACAACACAACTACTTGATTCAAACTTCACCAAAATGGACTCTAATTATTTCTAAAGTCCAATTATCCTTAATTTAAGCATGTAACATCAATTGAATTCATGATAACATTGATAGCATAAAATTTCCAAAAGTTAGAAATATTTAGACTATTATACTATTACTCTGATACCATGTTGAACTATGAAGTACAATAGGAGAGAAGTAGGAGAGAGAGGTGTGGATCAGAAGAAACTCTCTTAATTAGGGTTGGACGTGTGTGCACACACATGAAAATATTGACCATATAGTATAATGACCTAATTAATTTTACATTAATACATAACAATAGCATTATATCGATTGGGCCGTGATTGTACATTCACTATGGTACCTCCAAGCTGTGGAACTTAGCCTGTGACGACTTGCTATTGAGCTGTAGGTAAGGGAACAGTCTCATGTTGTGTGAAGTATTGTCCTTCTTCCTCTGTTGATTACCTATATGACCTTCTCATTTGAATTGGAAAATTAGTCCTTGTTTAATTGAATCATTGGATTTGCTTCTTGTATTTGCTGTGGTTTTCTAATTGTCTGAATCTCCATTATTTAAGCACAGCGGCATTGATGGATAGAGATACATGATATAGATTTCTAGTGAATGAAACTTCTTTTTATCTAGTCTTATCCACCTCAAATTATAGCAAAGGTTTGCTTTATGGTGCTTTTTAAGACTGTGATAGGCTATATCTACAAGCGGGCAGGCCTCTGATGGTCTATTCATCAAGTGTTTTGCTAATGAAACCTTATTTGAGTTGGTTAGGGTTGAGGCACTGATATCAAAAGGGCTGATGTTCAATTCCCCCTTCACCCTTCTATAGCTAGCAAAGAAAGTTATGTATTCCAAATGAGTTCCAAATCCCAAGTGCTTTTGAGGCTTGTGTATGTTACCCTCTATATCTGTAATGTGACCAGTGTTTCTAATCTAGTACTGAAGAAGGGTGCAGTCTTGCATCATATTACTCCACTGTACTTTGATTGATTTGAGTCTCTTTTACTTAAATAATTTGCATTCTTGAGCAGTTACCATTTTTCTTTTGACTTTGCACAACATATGTTGACAGTTCCATTACTTTCTATTGAAGCTTTCATTTTCTAATTTCATAGTCCGGTGGAAAAAGAAAGAAATTAGATTTTGGATGAAGATCCTTCTTGTTTTATGTATTATGGAAAAAAACAGAACCTACTCCCCTTTGTTTGGGAACATCTCCATAGGGAAGAGAAATTGATCTTACCTTGCTTGCAGATGGGTTGGCTTCTTTTTTTGACAGACAGATAAATTTGAATGTTTTTGATGTGACTGTAGCGAAATGCCTGGATGACATATCAGCAGATGGTTTTAGTATGTTACATTTGGTCTGCTCTTGGCACACGGTACTGAAAATTTCTTCTGTAGAATGAAAAAACTCTCATGTGGCTTGTTTATTAGGGCATCATTATTATAGGAAGGGAAATTGATCTTGCCTAGCTTGCAGATGGGGCTGACTTAATCTGTTTTTTCACGGACAAAGATGAATTTGTATCATTGTTTGTTTTGATGTAACTGTAGTGAACTGCCTGTATGCCATATATATTGGCAGCTAGTTTTTATGTATGTTACATTTGGTTTCTTCTTGGCACTCAATAATGAAAATTTCTTCTATTAATGAAAAAAGCTCTCTTTTGTTTCCTACCATCCAAGTTGTCTTTCCCGTATGAGGTTGTTAGCTTTTAGAACTCTATGATAATGAAAATATGATAGAAAAGAGAAAATTATTTAATTGGTGAGATTCTTCTTTCCTTGTGTACCTTGGGCAGATTTTCTTTAATATTTGCAAATTTACTTGTGAAGGACTAGCTTTTTTGAGATGTTTTGCTTAACTTTATTTTATTCTACTGTGCAGTTACTATGATCCCTATAGGGGTGTTGTTGCATACTTTCGAGTAATTGATGGGACTTTGAGGAAAGGTGACAGAATCATTTTCATGGCTAGTGGAAAGGTGTAGTGCCTTCTTCAAGTTTTAATCACTTTTCCCAGGGGCAATAGTTAATGTGCAATTAATACAGGAAAACGTCTTAATTCATGCTAAAATTAATGGATTTGTTACAATATCACGTTTCACAAGATAATAGATCTCATTAAGTGCAAAGAAAATTTTCCAAAATGGCATCTTTCATTTTCGTCTTCAGAATTTAAATACCTCTTACTACTTTTCAGAGGGAAATGAATCTGATATGGTGTTCGTTTATCTCCATTTTTAGTCAGTTTCCTCCTGTATTTGGTTGGATTGTTTGGCTGCTCAGATTCCTATTATTGGACATGCTATAGCTTTTGGTAGGAAATTTTATATTAACTACTTAAATTGTGATGGCAGGACTACTTTGCTGATGAGATTGGTGTTTTATCTCCGAATCAGTTGCAAGTTGATGAATTATATGCTGGTGAGGTAGGGCTATCTGACACAAAAGTTGTTATTCTTTTTCATCATTCCTCCCTTTTTTTGTTACTATAATCGTTTTTGGTTGGTTTGGGGGGACAGTTTGTTTCGACGCTGAGTCTTACTTTTAGGCTTTTCACACTTTTATAGGTTCTGAAAATGCTTGTTATCTTTCCATTTTAGACTGTAGGCCCCAGTAAACAATTAACTTGTGAAAATTTAGTTAATCAAAGATAGATGGTTGAGTAGTGCCCAAAAGGATGTTAGGTTTGGGTTTTCTGTAAATGTACAGGATTATTGTATTATTTCGTCTATGGAAATACATATTTTCTTTGGTCATTATTTGACCTTTGGCTAAATGGTTGTAGGGTATGTTTAAGTTGAATTTCTGTGTCAGAGGCGGCTTATGGAAGAAGGGATTTTGAATATCTTCTAGAATTTTGCTGTCGTGTGAATTATATTTTCAGAAGTCAATCTGCATTATTTGGTAATAAATGAAGAGCAACGATGTATATTTGTACGGCTTTCCTAAATCAAGGGCGAGGTTGTGTGTTTATATTACTTTCAAGGTGGTGCTTTGTGGAATGTGTTTTCAAAAGCTCTATTTGCAAGATTGATTTCAATGGACTTGCATCCATATAGAAAGTTACTTTTTTGCTGCTTCATCCAATACGATTGAATAATTAAAAAGAAGTTCAAATCATGGAGAAGGGCTTATGAGGCTCTAAAAATGGTATGCCAACCACGATGGGAATGCTTTCTTTGCTATCAACCACTTAATTTAACACTCACTCAATACTTCCAGTTTCAGAATAAAGAAGATCAGTGTTGCACAGACGTGCCCTTCTTGGGGACAATTTATATATAAGCAAAGTAGTTTATTAATTTTTCTCTTTGAATACTGACTACCTTGCCATCGCTAGATCCTGGAGGATGAAAATTCTTGAAACCAGATGGGAAAGGTTTCTTTTTTCTGTTTTATATTTACTCTGACACTTTCATGTTTGGTTATGCTAGGTTTTGAAATCTGAGAAAACCTTTTGAAGCATGGAATTCTTAACAAAATGTTTATGAAGTAAATAAAATTCATTCTGTATCATGAAGCATTGAATTCTGTATCATGTGATGAAAAAGCTTCATGATTAAAGATTCTGTATTGTAACATGATATAGATTTCAGTACATCACCAAATTCTGGATCATAAAACACAATCAATGGGTCTTAACAAAATTGCTTGATGTATAATGGATATAAAACCGACAATTAAAGGTTTGTAATTTAGTCTCAGAAAGTGCAAAAGATAGTGTTTTGTAATTTGTACAATTTGGTATGGTAGTGGCATATGGTGTTTTGTACACTTACAATTGGGCTGTTTTGGTCTTGCTCCTGAAGAAGCCAAAGATTCTGTAGTTGTGTACTAAATGTGCAATTTCTCTTGCTGATTTGGATGAAGGTTCATAATCTAATTAATGAGATGAATTTTGATATATAATAGTAGCTAGTGTAATAACAACAACAACTACAACGCCTAAAGTCCGATAACATTTTTTCAGCTAGATGAATCCTCCTTTGCGATTCTGTTTTTTTTGGAGGAATATCCTCCAAAGTAGGAGGATGTTTAATTTTTTTTTACTTCCACTCTCTAAAGCTCATCCAAATCACTTTAGGACTCTTTTTTTTTGACACATCATTTCACCTGCTTTTCCGTTATCCATTTCATCTTAAATGATATATCCTCATCTTTTCTCCTATTAATAAATTTGCCTCCATTGTGTTCATTTCATATCTTTTGGAGTTACAACTCTCATTTCTGTTAAACTAAATTTGTACTTGTTTTTTTTTAATAAAATGCTTACCCAACCGAGCATTTGATCCACAATATGCCATTCTTATAGCTGTCGTGTGAGTTTCCTTTTTTATTAAGAGGATTTTGACAATCAAAGTAACTCTTTGGATGCATTTCTTCATTTTGGCATATTGTCCACATCTTTTCTTCTATTAGTGCTACATTGTAATTTGCTTCCATTGTGTTCATTTCATGCCTTTTGGAGTTGGAACTTTCATTTATGTTAAATTAACTTTTTACTTGTGTTTTATAGTTAAAAAAATTGCCCAACGGAGCATTTTGATCCACAATATGTTGGTCTTGTAGCTTGTATACGTTTTCCTTTTTATTAAGAGGGATTTGACAATCATGAACTCTTTGGATGCGCCTTCTTCATTTTGGCAAACCCCCTTACCCCTATGTGCCATAACTCTTTGAGAAGGGGAGATAAAGGATTTATGCCATTTGCTGCAGCCTTTTTGGGTGTAGAATTAACTTATTAACTTTACGGTCATTATTTGTTTGTGTGGGTATGCCACTTTCAGGTAGGATACCTGTCAGCCTCCATAAGATCAGTTGCAGATGCAAGGGTAGGTGATACAATCACTCACTATGGGAGAAGGGCAGAAAATCAACTCCCTGGATATCAGGAAGCCACTCCAATGGTCTTCTGTGGCCTCTTTCCTGTCGATGCAGATCAGTGTGATCAACTTTCCTCCTTTGTTCGCCCTTCCCACTTTGACATGTTACATATCGGATGGGAATTTTCCATGTTCTTAGTCTGGCTGTTTCAAGGTTTACTTTTTTGTTGCAGGTTTCCCGAATTACGTGATGCATTGGAGAAACTGCAGCTTAATGATGCTTCTTTGAAGGTAATCACACATTGTTATATCACATAAATGAGTTTGTTCATCTCTACGGACATTATTAGTGCTGAACTCGTGAAATGTACTAAAGATTGTGTTTGGTTTGCCCGCAAAATAAAATTCAAGACACAGAAACAATATTTTCCTATTTGTAAGTGATAAAAAGAACCTTGTTTACCTCTATTCCAATTGAACAGAATCGTAAGATTTACTGATCAGGCCGTCTGTGAAGCCAAAATCCATAATGACACTAATTAAAGATCACAACTTATTTTTTGGCAAGTAAAAGTGAACTTCAGAAGATACATAGGAAAATGAACTCAATATTATGGAACTCTCCATCCGATCGAAATGCACTGTCCTTCAAAAGCATCAATGCAAAGCGAGATGTACCATTCTCTGCTCTAGAGGTGGAAGTATTCATTTTCCATTCAACCTAAGTTGCTGCAACTGCAAACATCATTCACAGAAGAGCTCAACTCAATTAATTCTTACCACAGAGTCATCCTTCACACTTGTAATTTTTTTATTTTTATTTTTGTGCAAACATTGTTCACAGAAGAGTTCAACTCAGTTTATTCCCACGAGACGCAGTCATCCCCCAAACCTGTAGTTTTTGTTTGCCTTTAGTCCTTTCTTTCCCAGTACTGCAACATCTTTCGTTGATGAAAGATGAGGATGTGATATATTCATGGCAGTTCACAAAATCTGAGTTTTTATGTTGCCTGAAGATTTATGAGTGTTTGTCAATGTTCACATGTGGCGTGCCATTTTTCATTTACTTCCTTTTGGGATTTTTGTCGTCTTTTCTATTGGAAGAAAAATTTCTGTGCAAAATTTCCTGCTATGTTAGTGCAGGAGTTGCTTATTTTATGTGCTATTTCTGAAAAAAATTGCTGTATTCTGTTTTCTGTATCTGCAGTTTGAACCTGAGACATCATCTGCCATGGGTTTTGGATTTAGATGTGGGTTTTTGGGTCTTCTCCATATGGAAATTATTCAGGTCTGCATCGGTTTTTTGTTTCTTCCTAGGTAGGGTTGGTTTATAGGAATATTTGAACCAGAACATAGATGAGTATCTATGCATTTGATTGCCAATGCCATAATTATCATGCAGGAAAGGCTGGAAAGGGAATACGATTTGTCCCTGATAACAACTGCCCCTAGTGTTGTATATCGAGTGAACTGTGGGGATGGTGATATTGTAAGTTGCATTTCATCCCAAAATTCACTTCCCTGTAATACATTCTCTGCAGCATTGATATCTGATGATAAACATTTGTATGCTGCTAATAATTTGTAAATTGTACATAGTTCATGAGGGTAAGGGATTATATCATTATAACTGAAACGGTTAAGTAGTAAATTATTCATGAACTTTTGCAGAAATTTCAATTTATTCCAACACTTTTTTTCCAAGCTTATTTATTTATTTATTTTCTTAACTGTTAGTTTTGTTCAATTTTGAGTTTCTTGGCCAAATTAAATGGCTTTTGTTGTAACTTGTAATTTTGGGGATTGCTATGAATGAATCAGTCCCCCTTGTCCATGTTAATATATTTTTTCGACCTAATGTAACCTTCTTAATTTGGTTGCAAGACTCAAAATTAAATAGAATTTAAAATTTTTAAGTGATATGAAAATTAATTTGTTGCAAAAAAAAAAAAAAGTCGAGAAAAAAAGTTGGCAATGAAAATTACTGTTTACTCTAACTAAAGCTTCCTTTGTTATTCATTTTCTTTTTCTGAGAGTGTGGGACAATTGAATATTGCATTATCAGAAAGAAAAGGTGTTACAATAAGAAGAGCAGGTAAACACCAATCTGACCGTACAAAGAACAGAATTCATTATTCTTCTCATCTTATGCTAATCTGCTGCTTATATAGCTGAAGTGCACATTGATCTATAAACTGATGGCTCCGTATACCAATCTGATCATTGTTAAGGCTTTTTAAACTATTATAATCGATAAATTGTGGATATCGTGGCCATTGTCAGTTTAATATTTTTTCCACTAACTGGCATTCTGCAGGTCCCTATCCTTTCTCACCCGGCCAAAATGAGTGTTTCCCTCAATGCCTAAATGAAGTCATTTTAGTTCTTTGGCCTTATGATAAGTGAGCTACTTAAAGTTCTTGTTGGTGTCAGTAGTATACTGATCAAAAGGCATAAATTTTATTCCTTTCTGGTTTCTCAATCTATTTGTGATAGTGTGGTGACTGAGCTGCAAAGCTCAGTTGTTACTGTACTAGACCCTTGAGTTGGACTCGTTAAATAGCACAAATATCATTTTAATCTCATAATAATCCACAGTTAAATCCTTAGAATGTTGGCAGAATAAAAAGAAAGCTAATTTACAAAACAAATAATGTTTCTGTTAAACAGAATTAACTGGTAGTAAAATCTAAACATATATCACGACTTCTCACCTACCTGTCACTAGTAACACCTACCCGGCAACGCCATCTGTCCATATTCTCATAAACTTTGTGTGCATGTGTTGTGTTATCTGTCTGTTATTTGATCTCTGCTTTCTCTATGCACAGAATCTTAGGTAAGATTGTGTGTTAAACTTCTTGTAGGCGAGTTTGGTATGAGCCCGCTCGCTGATGTTCATTGCGATCAATGGACAAGGCTGTAGACAATATTG
The DNA here is from genome assembly GCA_025585075.1 of Nepenthes mirabilis. Classification (NCBI taxonomy): domain Eukaryota; kingdom Viridiplantae; phylum Streptophyta; class Magnoliopsida; order Caryophyllales; family Nepenthaceae; genus Nepenthes; species Nepenthes mirabilis. Next base: position 60,810 of record JAODPA010101816.1, on the reverse strand, counting down.
TGGCTCATCTATGTTCATGCACCAGCTTGTTTAAGAGCTTGCTTGTCAAGAGTGGTTCATTTATTAATTTATTACTAGTTTATTTGACAGACATTTATTCTGTATTTTTTCTTCTCAAATTCTGAAGTTATTCAAGTGTATGAGGTTTCCCCTTGTTTTTTCTTGAATGGTAAGTGAAGAATTTGCTATGGGTGGGCCTTAGTGCAACAGTAAAGTTGCTCTATCATGATCCCAAGGTTATGGGTTCAAATAATAGAAATAACCTCATCATTTTGCATGGGTAAGCTACATAAATCCAACCCTCCCTGGGTTCATAGGATTTGTGCTCTAGGTCACCCTTTATAAGAGAGAATTATTTATTAATCAGATGCCAATGAGGCACTACTGCACTAGGTATGCTTAAAAGAAGATATGATCAGTCCAAAAACAGAGCCAAATAAATAAACATTACAATTTTAGATCCTTGAAAAATGCATTTATGAAGAAGAGGATAGAGATTGTCTTGTCATCTAGAGGAACAAAATTTTGCTCCATGAAGAAGAAAGATCAATAGAATACTCAGAATTTGCAAAAGTTTGTCATTCCTTCCCTTCCAAATAGTGGATGAAATTGCTGAAGTGATAGTTCCAAGATTTGTTATTTACTTGGCTCTATATGAACCATTCCCAGGCTGGGAGCTCCTCACAAGCAGATCTGGGCTGAACCAGTAAATTCCTGTGGAAGAAAACATGGCTGACCAGAGCCTCCAAGCAGTTGTGCTGTGCAAGAAAAAATGATGCACACAAACTAAATCCAATTTACATCAACACCTATTTTGCGAATGAAAAGCCCCTCAACTACGGATTATCAATCATGAGACAACTTCCCCATTCAGCTTCCCATAACATAAAGAAATGCTAGTTGAGCCATTGATTTCCAAACCATCTTAAGAAGAAAGCAAGAGCCAACCCCCAGAGAACAACTGAATATCTAAAGACTAAAGAGGATGCAAAACACCAACCATATATTTCTTCTTAGCAAGTTTTCAAACCAGAGAATCAGGCTCACCAGGATGCACCATAACTGCAGAGAGTATGCTGAGAATTCAGAAAGTTGAATTCAGAAACTCTGGTGCACCAGAGTATGCACCAGAAGTCAGACGAGTCAATCTTGAACAATACACCAATCTGTCATTGTCATAGGAAAAAGTAGTCCACTATGTAGGCTTTTTGTATATATTGTAGTAATTTATATATATATATATATATAGTGTGACCTTGCATTTTATGCTTTATGTGGATATGTAAATTAGAATGCAGTTATATTTTCCCTGTAAAGTTAAAAGGTGGCATATTAATTATTAGTTATTAAGTCCATCATAAAATGTTTATGATGGAAAGCAGGTTTTTGTAATTTCTTTATGTAGACATAATTACTTTGCTTTAAATTGCAGCAAATTTCTAATGCTGGATTTTTTAAAGGGAAATGTACTAAATACATGTGTAGTTGTCTTCATTTTTTTATATAAATCTCCATTTTTACCATACTTTTCAACAACCATTCCAAATAATAAACATATGCAAATTTATTTAATTATTTGCAATCCATATTTAACTAAACAATGACATTCTTGTTCTAGTTTATTTTGATAAATTGATAGAGAATATTTATTAAAATTCATAGAAAAAAAATACATGTATCAGATTATGTTTGCATAAAATTTAATCTTGTCTTTTCCTTACCAACATAATATCAGATGTTGCTTGTTTAGGTGGAGTGCTCAAATCCATCTCTACTTCCGGAAGCTGGGAAGAGGAAATCAATTGAAGAGCCATATGTTAAGGTTTTTGCTAATCCGCAACAATTTTCTTGTTGCTGCATGAGACCTATAGCTCAAGTTGCTTTTTCCCTTTTTTCTCAAAACGACAAGATGTTATTTGACATTTAAAATGAATATAGATTGAGATGCTTACACCAAAGGACTACATTGGTTCAATAATGGAGCTGGCTCAAGATCGAAGAGGAGAGTTTAAAGAAATGAAATACATTGCTGAGAATAGAGCATCAATAATTTATGAAATGCCGTTAGCAGAGGTAGCTTCAACCTATTTTGGGCTTGATGTACAGGTTCTTTGCATGTACTTCCCTTATTTTGTTTGATCTAATTGAATAGTTAATTTAACTTTGCAGATGGTGGGTGATTTCTTTGATCATCTAAAGTCCAGAACAAAGGGCTATGCTAGCATGGAGTACACCTTTATTGGGTGAGTATCAAATTCTACTAGCTCCCCAGTCCCTACCAATATTTGTGCAATGTTTTACTTCTTTTCATGGGCATCAAGGCTAAAAGTTTGGTATCATCAATGCTACTTATTGGTGAGGTTTTCTACCTTGATTGTTGACTTCCAGGCTATAAAAGTTGCAGCTATGCATCATGAATACTTGCATGTCATTTGCTTGTTGATGATTTATGTGATTCATAGAATCAAAAGTAGCAGAACATTTATGAAGCCATTCAACTAAGTTTAGTTCATCCCATGGGCTTAGCGGACTACAATGGCAACTATTTTTATGCACTGAATAGTACCACTGAGCATTTTGTTGTCTCTTCAATGACTTCCTGCAGCTGGGGAATAGCTGAATATTATTTTTCAGTGCATTGTTTACCTTACATGTTCCTTTGTGGCAACATGATTTTATGCATCCATTTACTAGTCAAATAGAGAGGGAGAGCCTAGGTACTAATGTGAGGTTGCTCCATCGTCCATTGTGACTTGGGTTTAGAGAAACCTCCTTCCGTTGTGTAGGGGTAAGGATGTGTAAATTATTCCCAGACCCCATGATAGGGGAGCCCTTACACAGGGCCGCCTTTTTTATTTACGTGTGAATATATGTTTGGTGGCCTGTGAATGCTTTCTCTATTTTCAAAGGAAAATTTGAATCTAATATTTTCATATGCCACTGAAACAAACAGGTACAGGGAGAGCGAACTGGTGAAGCTTGATATTTTAATAAATGGTGATTGTGTGGAACCATTGGCAACAATTGTCCACAAGGACAAGGTAAGTTAGGTCCTATTTACTTAGCTTATAGTCTGCCACTGTAGTTGCTGCTGTTTACCATGGTAAAGGTGCCAAATAGACCATGTTGCAATGCGGGCTACATTTCTGCATGGGATGTCTTACAAAGCCCTGAGGAGCCAGGCTGCAGGACGGCCTGTCAGTTCTATAAAATAAGTTCATGAAACAATTTTTTCTTGGTATTAGAGGTTCTCATCCCTTGATATCATATGTTAGTGTCATAGGCTCTGCCTGGACTGGCATGGCCCATTCACATCCCTAAATCATTGTTACGTGCTACTTATAAAATGTTTGGAAGAGACCTATTGCTTCTGCGCTTCTTGTTGGTGGCATCATTCCATATTCTATTAAATTTCTGTTCCTCTCATTGTCGAACATTTTTATTTGTGTTTCTATTCAGATCAAAAGCTTGATTTTGTGTAAAAAGGGTTGGATTCACAGTGATTGGACTCTGTAAATCTCTTTATAGAAAGTTAAGATGACAACAAAACTAGTTGTCAGATGTTGGAACTTTCCAAGGGATATTCTGATGAATGATAGCCCATTGAATTGCTGATGAATATTGTGAAGTGATGGTGCCTTGTTAGAGATATGTTCAATTGTAGTAGGAATAGTGCGAATGAAGACTAAGTTGTGGATGCCTGAAACATGAAGAAGAGCTAAATGCAAGGAAATAAGTAAGTGATAATGATTCTTCTTGAACAAATCGACAGGGAAGCAGTGTAGCTTGGTATGCATTTGTTTTAGATACGAAATGTCAAACATCATTAGAATGCAGAGAGGTGCTTTAAACTTCAAGGTTCTATAGCAGCTTGGATTACTATTGTCCTTGGATACTTTCAAATGCCTATGGCATTATGAGATAAACATTTGTGGCATTCATCATAAGCTATTTAAGTGGTCATTAACGAGGCTAATTTGACACTGCAGGCACTATAATAAACTTATTGACATGGAGAAACATATGCATGGACCTCATATGTGCTTGGGATAAACCGTAGGGGCTAAAGTTGAGTATTTGACTATGGAATGAATAAGAATCAAGGTCTAGTGGTATATACTAGCCAAACGAATCTTAGTTGCAGCTTGTTTGAGCTTATTGATATCAAATGGGAACATATCCATGAAGTCTGGACTTTGGAGGGCTAAATATTCTAGGTGGCTTCTTGAAATCATGTCATGGCTCAGAGAGTCTATTTCTGTATCCAAATGGAAATGAATACCATTGGATTAAGGGTATGGTGGACAATATTATCATTGGGAGAGGTTTTTAATTATAGTTCCATTAGTTTGGTGTAATGGCCTTTGTTCATGCAGATGAAGCTGCAATTCACCTGGGTGTTTCAAATATTGTAAAAGGTGAAGCCATAGTAAGGATATTACCTTGCTCAAGAAGATTTGAGCTTATCTTTTTCAATCCACACCTTAAGCGTCAGAAATGCATGTGCTCTAACAGATTGTATCAAATAAGAGTTCATACGATAAGAAAAGGGTTGCATTTACAATCACCTTGATAACCATTTGAATGTTAGATAATTCTAGACAGAATAGAACAATTCAAAATAAACAATTAAGGAAATCCTTAAAACTAACAGATTTCATTATCTTGGATCTATACTACAATAAATAAGAGATTGGTTAGATAAGATGAAGTATGGTTGGCTAAAATGGAGTATGTATTTTATTTTATGTTATTGTCATGTATTTTAATTATTAAAAGGAAACTTTTATAACCATTATAAGAGTAGCTATAATGTTGCTGAAATAAGGAGATGAGTGGCATAACTCTGAAAAATAAAACAAAAAAATTGGCAGTTATGCTAAATCAGAAGTATCATTTATGGAAAATAGATGAGGGAAGTAATTTTAAGATGATTTGGACACTTGAAATGTAAGATGCTATTTCAAAATTTATGGTTTTTCCCTGGTAAATTCTGTCTAACGATAATCTTCCTCTGTAATCTAGTTTTGCTGTTGTTATGGACCGAAATTCTCTTAGGTCAAATTCAGATAGTCTACTGAAGGTATTTCAGTCTAAGCCAACTGACAAGAAAGGAATCACGCTCTATAGGATTTGAACATATAATAATAGATTTAGGAAACCCACTTTTGCACCTGAGGCAACAGGAAGGGGAAAGAGAGGTTGGAGTGAACAAATGGAAAAAGGTTTTGAACATGCTTCAATTTTTAGGAGATGTTACTCTAAACCAAGCAAAGTGGCAAAAGAGGATTCACCCCACATAGTTTTAATTAAGGTTTTGCAGTGGTTGTGTTGTAGTTGATGTTTGTATCGTGGCAGTTGATTGGACATGGTTTTGAAATCCAAATAAGGAAAGCTTTGAAAGGAGTTTAGTCTCTTTGTTCTTTTATTTGTTAACTTACAAAGCAGGGAATTTTTTTAAAGATTTTATATCCCCATGGACTATTGAAACTATAGAAGTGGAAATAGACGGAGAAGCTGTTTTTAGTTGGGAAATGGGTTTCTATGTGAGATGGTTAATAAGCCTCTTTAGCCGATTGAATGTGAGTTAGATATTTTTTATGGATTCTGGATCTGGAATTCAGATTTGGCCGTTTACTGGCGGTGCTGCTGTGCTGAGTGCCTGGTTTTGTTTGGCAGGAGAATTGTATTTGTATAACAATGTCAATGCTTTTCATCATATTTTCCCTGTAATAGTTGTTTCTGCTGCATAACTGCATATATATTCTGATCAATTTTCCCAACAAGGAATAGCATTATGTCATTAAATTATGGTTTGTCCTGATTTCTGAACTCCTTGTTGAAGTCTGTTGACTGAATGATGATTTTGTCATGCTTTTACATCAGGCATACTCCGTGGGTAGGGCTTTGACTCAAAAGTTGAAGGAACTCATACCTCGTCAGATGTTTAAAGTGCCCATCCAAGTAAGATCAAAACTTAAAGAATACTTCCAAATATTTTCCGTTGATCTTGAGATTTTTTTCTTTTGAACTGTGAACTTGGAAATTGAATCAGACATTCTGTTAGGCCTCAAGAGGCATATGAATACATTCAATTTCTTATTTTCTTTTCTTCACTCTTCACTGTGGTGTGCTGCTATGGATCCCCTTTCCTTTTGCTAAGTATTAGTGACTAGAGTTTGCAAGCTATCCTAGGCATACCTAGTGTGACACTTTTGACTGTCTGTTATTGACCATCCACAAAAGCCACCATGAGGACTGTGTAAAGAGTACAGGTAACTTGCAAGGCAACCTACTAAGGCAAGTAGAGTCAGTTCAATGTTTCTGTTCTCCAGTTTTCCTATTTTCAATTTTGCAACAATATAAAGATTTAGGGATTCAATCTGCATTATTAAAGGTTTGCATGTACACAACGGAAATACCCTTGCTCGAATACTAGAAGTTGAGGGCTATATTTGGATTCTAGAAAATTTGGGTAAAAGGATAAGGATAAAGGAAACTGCCTTTTTCGCTTACATTTGCAGAGATCTGATACTGCATAAAAAATAAAGGAAGAGTCAACTCTTCTAGAGAACATCATGCTTTCTGGAGGCATATGATGTGAGGATAACCATTGTCATGTTGTAGCCCTATTTTTGACTATGCATGTCTTTCTATCTCAGTGTATCTTTCTGTTAAGACAGAAGAAAAAGGAAGTTAGAAAAGATTTAACTTTGAACAATAACAGGCATTAAATCTTAACTTCAGTTTCGAGATTATGGTAACAATAAGAGCAAAAAACTAGTAAAAGGATGATCTAGATGACCTGCCATTCCTGCAATCATGTCTAGCAGACGACGGATGGTTCTTTTGCATTGGTCACGCTGCATGGCATTTGCATTATGTATGCCTTACCTTTATCACTTTAAACAACTCCCTTAGTGCCTAGATACCTTTCAGTAGTTTTAGAGTTCACTAGCAGTTGTTAGTTGTCTTTTGATCTGTTGGAACTTTGACTGGTTTGAACTAATGTTGGAATTTACCAATTTGGTATATTACACTAAAACATTAGTTTCTAGATCGTGTACTTTTAAGGGGCCCACAGATCCTCTGGTGCAATACTTGTTGGTTCTCTTTTTTTGTCTTCTTAATATACACTATAATGGCCGTACCTTGTTGGTAGATCACAATGCTAACCTCTTAATTCCAGAGTACTGTCTAGTTTGAAAATATGAGAATCTAATCTAAGATAATGCTGGAGGGAAGTCTGCCCTATCAGTCTTCAAGATGTGTCTGGACATGGACAATGAGGTGAAACTGGATTTAACAGCCTTTTTAAGGGGTTGTCTATTCATCTTGGATTAAGTTGGATGGAAAAAGCCTATGAATTTAGTTTAGTCGACCTCATATGTAGGGACATATAGCTTTGTTGATACTGTTGTGTAGATAATGTTGGCTATTGAGGTTAATTGTATTTTACTGAAGTTTAGAATTTAATATTTTCTTATTTTCAGATTTTATTTAATGGTCTTCTATTGGAAACAATAATTCAGTTTCCTTCTTGAAATAAAAGTTTGAAGCATTATGCCTCAATTTACTAATTGGAGTTGCTTGTTTTTTTCGATCATTTAGTCTGTCTCTATTAATCAAAGTTGTAGTCTCAGGTTTTTTCAGACACTTGAGCTAAGGAATTGTCTTGTTTTTTTTCTGTATTGGAATTTGGTTTTGCATCACAATGACCTGCACTCTATTGTTGATGGAATAAGTGAATATCTGTTTTAAATTTTTTTTGGAGTCTTTCTTTCATAATGGTAATGACAGATAGGCTCAACTCCATGTGTGATATAATATTATGACAGGCATGCATTGGCTCCAAAGTTATAGCCAGCGAAGCTCTCTCAGCAATAAGAAAGGACGTGCTAGCCAAATGCTACGGTAAGAATTAAACTTATGCTTCCTCCAGCCTCTCTGGTACCAATTTGATGACCTCTCTGGTTCGATATGGCTGTACATATTTGCATTACTTGCATGACTGAGATATCTTAACCTTTTACTCTATTTATCCAGAGGATAACATTCTTTTAACTTACTTGGATACTGCAGTTTAGGGGTTGATTTCCTTGTGTTGAAGTAAGAACTCGTATGAAAGAGTACTGATAGTGCTATTTTAGGGATACTTACGGTGGTGGGAGGGGGAGGGCTGAGTTGACGTGCTGTGGTAGATAATGTCATTTCATGACCGATGCCTCTATCTATTATTGATTCTCCTATGCAGGTGGTGATATCACAAGGAAAAAGAAACTGCTGAGGAAACAGGTGCTTCTCTTTCTCATGCCATGTGATCTATCATAATTTTTCATATCTTCGTAGTTATCCAATAGTATGTTATGTATTTTTATTGCTATAATCCACTATTTAAAAAAAATTTGCTTGTGAACAGATTGGCCGGAGGGCAGGTCTAGTCAGTTGCTGGCTGGACTTGCGAAAATTTTGAATAGCCAAATTAAATCTTCACTCTTCATTGTCAAGATCATCATTTACCCTTTAGCTGTTTAGTTTGACCTTCACTTTTGATCTAGTCCTTTGGCATAGAAAGACGTGCCCAAGAGCTCATTCAATAGTTTTCTTTAAGCGACTAGGAGAAAAATTAGCTTTGATAAACATAGATACATCAGAAGAGAACTAGATATTCGCACAAATCAAATTTTATGAGAAAGATAGTTCTCTTCGATGAATTTCTAGGCTAAATAAAGGCGGCTCAGTATCCCTTGCAACTACTTTCTCCCTTGGGTCCCTGTCATAGATGGAGGATTTTAAACTTTTCTGTTTCTATTTCAAATGTCAAACCTTCAAACAACCCACTCTCTTCTTTTGCAAAAACCCTTAATGCCCTACGATAGCCTTTAAAAATAAATTAATGCCAATTTGAAGTAATATTCTTGCTTTCACCCAAATTTATTAATCCCACAAGGCTAATCAAATATGAGCTCATACCTTATAGTTAATGTACCCTCTGTTGTAGGTGGGCTTTCTATTTTGGATGATTCCTTTAGTAAATGGAGTACCACGTAAATTATTGGGTTATTTCTCATATTAAAAAAAACCAAAATTCGCATGTGAAACTACTACGAAAGAAGTGGCATTATACTTTATTTTCTTGCTAGAAGCTAGAAGAAAATGCATTAAGTGTGGGTCGTTTTATGCGTCTTGACAGGCTGAAGGAAAGAAAAGAATGAAGTCGATTGGTAAAGTAGATGTACCTCAAGAAGCATTCATGGCCGTGCTGAAGCTTGAAAAGGAGGTGATGTGATCACGTCGATCTATAGCTTGTAATATTAATAGCCTAACAAGCAGCAATTGAAATGACTGTAGATAGATCATTTTTTCGCTAGCGTAGATGTAAAAAGAGTTATTCAATTCGTTTTGGATGTACGAGCATAATAAAGTCTACTTTATATATGATGTGATTTGAACCACCTTGTTTGGAATTTCTCAACAATTACTTAAGTTAAAGGAGTTTTATATTTATATATAAATAATATGCAACCGCAGTTTTTTTTTTTGAAATAAAAGGGTAAAACTATACACTTTAAAGATATTAAGATTCTACAATATGAATAAAGTAAATTACTTTAAAGGCATAATGTAGGCTTAAATGCCCTCAAAAAGCTCATGTCAAACACCAATAAATACTTGAAAATGTTAAAATATCAATAATAAGTTACGAGAGGATCAAAAACATCAGAGGATTGCATACTTATATTTTACGAATGGAACAAACCAACGACTCTTTTGCTAATTGATTTATGGTGATTAAGAAGAGCACCTGGCCTCAACGGATAAGAGAATGATGGCAAACATTCACATCTGGAGAATGGTGAATACAGTCCATACATAGCATATGTTCGACTACTGATTTCAAATATTAGCAGTTTTATGGCTGCATATTTAGCCAAGCACATGTGACAGATGTACCTGAGATCTATTGCTTACACTGATTGAGTCTAATCATATAGGAATACGAAAATCATTCATGATAAGCGCTAGAGACAAAAGCTCACACATGATCTATTAATCAACTTTTTTCCCAGAAGCTTACTTTTACTTGATTGCTATAGCATCAGCTGTTCACATTGTGACATTAAGCACCTCACAGGAAGCTCAAGCAGAGGATAGCAAAAAATCCTTTTAACAAAAGGACAAATTGAAGATGAATAAAGGAAATTGTTTAGTCCAAAAGATACAAGACAATACGAACAACTTAAAGGGAACCTGTTTACATTAAGAGGATGAAGAATGAAGTTCAGCACATTTTGGCATTAGTAGTATCAACTATGACAATAATACTCATTTAGAAGCTGCTTTTAATGACAAAGCTCAAAAATCAATATTACACAATTGTTAATGCTTATCTTATTAGCCAACGCCCCTCTTTCCATTAACTAAAAGAAAAAAACCTAGCCATACCAACCCCTCTTACTTCCCAAAAGAATATAAAAGAGAGAGTTGATCCATAAAGGAAGCCCCGGTGTTTTGTGATGCATATACATAGTACATGGATCTTTTCTGATAGGACGCATGCACTCTCGTGTACTGGCGGGAAAGACAAGTCACTTAGTTTACACATTCCCTCATATCAACGACTATTATTTAACTGAAAAGACTAGCCTAGTACAATGAGAAGCCACAATTCATCTTTAAAAATACATTTGGGACTTCAAAACAATCTGAACTCAAGAAGAGAAAAGTCTTCTGTATCCAAACAAAAGATCAAAGCACATACATACCATTAAAAGATTCATAAAGGCCTAGTCATTTTTTTCCATGTATCAGCTGATGCATGTCTAAGTAACCATAAATATGCCAGCCTGCACGTTGCACACGAAGCAGTAAGGAACATGCACTAGTGCTAGTGAGCCTTCAAATTAGGGTTGGGGGTACCTCTTCCACACAATCTGATCCAATGAGATAATTTTAGATTCTTGATAAATATAGAAAGAAATAAAATAAAAAACAATCAAGATTTTTCTTTCTTTTGTCCATTAGTTTGTGTTAAAAGTGCCAATAATGTTGCGGATGGGAGTGGGACAGGTGGAAGGAAGGTTGTAGATATGTGGGATTAGGATCCTACCCTTGATCATGCAAAGGTAATACTCAACCACCGCCTCTAAACATTCTATAAAAACCCATTCTGATGTAGTATCCCATTCATCTATCTATTTTTGTGCAACCCATTAGTGTATGGATATGTGTGTTCAAATGGTGTCTCCAAAGCATTCCTCATTATACAATATTACTGTGAATGCTTGGAAAATTTCTAGACAATAACAAAAAAGGGAAGAATATGTTAAGGGGAATCCTTGGCTCAGGAGAAAAGACATCTATTAAAAAATGACAGCCAGCAAGTACCATTCTTACATCTGTCACAGCAAACTTGTCCGTGATGCCCAGTGAAGGCAACAAGCAGTAAGGAACATGCACTAGTGCTAGTGAGCCTTCAAATTAGGGTTGGGGGTACCTCTTCCACACAGTCTGATCCAATGAGATAACTTTAGATTCTTGATAAATATAGAAAGAAATAAAATAAAAAACAATCAAGATTTTTCTTTCTTTTGTCCATTAGTTTGTGTGAAAAGCGCCAATAATGTTGCGGATGGGAGTGGGACAGGTGGAAGGAAGGTTGTAGATATGTGGGATTAGGATCCTACCCTTGATCATGCAAAGGTAATACTCGACCACGGCCTCTAAACATTCTATAAAAACCCATTCTGATGTAGTATCCCATTCATCTATCTATTTTTGTGCAACCCATTAGTGTATGGATATGTCACCTGAAGGTATCCCAAAGGTGTTCAAATGGTGTCTCCAAAGCATTCCTCATTATACAATATTACTGTGAATGCTTGGAAAATTTCCAGACAATAACAAAAAAGGGAAGAATATGTTAAGGGGAATCATTGGCTCAGGAGAAAAGATATCTATTAAAAAATGACAGCCAACAAATACCATTCTTACATCTGTCACAGCAAACTTGTCCGTGATCCCCAGTGAAGGCAACAACCATTCTGCTAAATAGACTTGTTCACAAGTAATATCATCTGCAGGAAACATTGATAAATGGGTGTTAATTGAAGCCAACGATTATTAATGTACATATAGCTCAAAAATCAGAAAGGAACAAAAAGAAAGAAACCATGAACATTACAATTTGCAGCAGAGAGTTGTTTGGAACTTGGCCGTACAAAAATCCTGTGTGTGACAAAAGACTACAATGAACACAAGACCAATGAACAGGGTGAATAAGCATGTCAAGAATATAATATTAGCATGAAAATTAGAGCTTAGAAAAAACTAAGTAAAGATATACAAAGAGATGCACATAAAATGCCCTAAATGGTAAAAAAAAATTAACTCCATCAATATCATCAAAAACTTTGCCAACAATTGGGCATGCTTGAGGTTTCTTATATGATGGCCCTTCCATTCAATTGTGAAAGAGCAACCCTATTACTAAGTTAAAGTATTCTGAAACCATGTAGAGTTTAATTGTGGGATTATCAACTACCTAGAAGAATCCTACTCTGGCCTAGAACCTGCAGTCAAAAGATGACAAAAATAAAAGCATTGTAGGGTTGGATTAATAGGAAATTTGATCATGAAAGAGTGAAGTTCTGAAATCCCCATCAGTTTCTTTTACTTGAGTGTTGGATTATTAGGAAACTCAATTGTGAAAAAATGAAGTTTTGAAATCCCCATGAGATCCTTTGTTCAGGTCAAAGAAATTTCACGATTGAGAAACTGACACCCTCCACAAGAACACTGCATGCACAAATTTTCAAAGATATCAACCAAACAATGCACTCCACTCTCTTCAAATGAACCAATGCAGAAACCAAAGGCAGATGAACGTACAACTTATTAGCCCATAAGAAGAGAATAAAATAGCAGCCCAGAACACGGAATTTTTGTGTTGTGGGCTCCGGAAAGAGTCAAATGTATCCTTGCATGGTCTTAGTGATAGGATGACAGAATAAATTCATCATTAAAATAAAGTATTCCATGTCTCAAAAAAGAAAAAAAAAATCATCCAAAGAAATACTAAATTTTTGAAAATATCAACAAGATAATGCTCTCCACTCTCTTCAAATAAACCATCACAGGTACGATTTAGCCTATAAGAAAGAGACACTATAGTGATTGCTCAATACACGAAATTTTTGCATTGCAAACTATGAGAGGATTAGATATATGCAGTTGTATCTTTACATGACACAGAGGTTGTTTCCTTAGTTTAAATTTTTTGAACCCATAATCATCATGTCGCGATGAAGTAACTTTATTATTAGAGAAAGAAGCCCTATTTCTCAAAAATCCTTGCACTCCTCTGGGTTCGAATCACAATTATAAACACTCAAGATTTCTGTGGACAATACATATTTCATTATAACATTTAGATACTACCTGCCAGACAGAAGGCATATATTCACGGTGCGAGAGATTTTCTGAACCACTTCCCACCATGCTTTGATCCAATGTGTCTTGTGAAGACCATTTGCTGAATTTCCTGGTTAAAAGAGACTCACAATTAATATGTAATAAGTATGGACAACTTCCCTTTTCATTTTGTAATGGGTCTATGATAAGAATGGATTTCAAGTCACAGAAACTTATTCAACTTAATAATTAATATCAAAACTCCATTGTGGCTAGAAGATCGTGTGTTTAAACCACAAAAAACAACCATTTTTGCGTTGCAAGGGTAAGGCCTATTCATCTATCCCTTTCTCCTTAAATCTGATCCCAATGTGTCAAAATATGACCAATCTAGAATAATGTTTTGATAATTTCACACATCCTTGAACTTTTTTTACGAGTTATGATGAATTTAGAGAAATTTTGGAGTTAATAGAAAAATTTGATACACTATTATGAAAGTTTGGGAGGTCAAATGTATACTCTTGTAAATCTTATCAATGCCTAATATTCTCTACAAGGAGGGATATGATGTTCAAGCTTTCCACCAAGGGGTGCTGTACTACATTGAAGTACTACACATCACCACAGTGAATTACCCTGTGATAAAAAATAACCTCTTGATAAGTCACGAGGATGATTGAAATTCTCCATGAGGCCAGGTGTTGAGTGGACACTATTTAACAAAACTAAAGGACTCCGTAGTACAGATATTGTTTATGATGGAGGTTTAAGTAGTTGGTCGCAATTGGGACATATTATTTATCATACTTAAGGGGGTGACTTTCTTGTGGCGAGAGAAGGGCTAGGAGCCTCGATCCAAGTAAACTCTCATGGCAATGGAAACATGGAATAGGACAACACCGTGCTACTTGAGATTAATGTGATGATTGCTGAATATGATGCTTGTGAGTATGCTCGGGTGTTTAAGATGAATTACAATGCGTATTGTCTTCACAGGTGTCGAGACCACTACTAGACATCACGCTTGAGTGCCCGAGTGTTGGGGATAGTGTATCATCGATATGAATGGCATACGTTGGCGGATTGGTAAATTCCCAGTGAGACATCAGCACGAGTGCTCCAAGTAAGCAAGAGCTTTATAATGATCCAATGTGAGCAAGTTCCGGGTGAAACACGAGAACCAATCAATGGGGCATGTGTTAGTTATATGTTGAGTCAAATGTCGAAAAATTATCAATATACTATTAGTTGCTTGACTAAGAGGTGTGGGAACCTTCACAGGTGTGAAGTAGGGCATGTGTTGGTCATTGTTGATGATGGGAGACTTATTCAAATGGGATTGACTTGCTAACACCGTATGGCTACGTATCTCAAATGGGACTCTTGGATCCTTGAGCTGAGAAAGAATGGCATTAATTTGGAGAAGTATCGAGTTCACACAGTCAATTTCTGTTTTATAAAAAAGGGATTGTGACATAATGCAGGTGCATTGTGTGCTATGCTGTCATTTCAACTTATTAAACCTAAAGTGTGTGCTATGCTGTCATTTCAACTTATTAAACCTAAAGTAAGAATTAGAAAGTTGAAGAAAATAGGTCTATTTGAAAAAATTCTAAACATTATTTAAGGCATCTAGGCCCTATTTAGTTGGGAAAACAATTTTCTGTTTTTTGTTATCTAGTTTTCTTTTCCTTCTTCATTTTTTCATTTCCTATGTTTTTTATGGAAAATATTCATTTATTTCTATTAAAAACATGTACATTTTAATAAATTAAATGTTTATTAATAACTG
>JAODPA010101816.1:0-45540 GCA_025585075.1 Nepenthes mirabilis | reverse complement strand
TAAAAAAAAAAAAAAAAAAAAATTGAACAATGGCATGGGCAATTAAAAATACGTACCAAAAGTAAATTTATATAAAATAAGAATGCTAATATGCAAAAAATGGTGTAATTACAATCAATAGAAGTTAAAAAAATAAGGAAACAAAAGTTGGAATAATTACCTATAGAGGATAAAAGAAAGGAGGTATTCAGGCAATTAAAAGTACGTTGGTGAGAAGTGGTCAGATTGGGTTAAGGGTAGTGATGGGAAACGGAAAGGTGCAGAAAGACTGGTGTAGGAAGAAAAAATGAATTTGATTCATTGCCAGATTTCATAACTCACAAGATATTGCCTAGAGGAATGGCTGAAAGGGATTCATACAGTGAACCCTATATAGTAGGTTAAAGCTTTGTTAATGCCCAGTTGTGGATGTTGACCAACTAAGCACAAAATCAGCTGAAATGTTGACAAAGTTATACTTATGGCTAGACAATATATGACCAGCTGTAGACAAAATATAAAATTCCCACAGAGATAATGACCTGGTCCTAAAGATTTTTGGCAGCGCAAGGTTATACCTTTTGATATCATTTGTTGCGCACTTATCACCAAAAATGGTAGCTTTCGTGGCTAAAACAAGCATTGGATGCACCAGTAAAATGTTTCGAATCTCGTTGACTACAGCTTCAGTGACACTTTGAAGAGAGAGAGTCTTCCTGGATAGGTGATCAAAGAAGATTGAGAGGTCATCATACTAAAAGCCGTCAACCGCCAGAACCTCTTCACATTATGATAAAATGCTTGAGCAGTACAACTACCGCCATGTTAAACAATAGATTGGCTTTATGTGGGCAAACGTCTAAAAAATTTACATATAAAGTTTTCATAAACAGGTAAGAATGATGAAATCCTGAATGCCCTTCAGGAACAGAATTTTGGAAGAAAGCAGAAAACAGCCACATGGACAAAAATGTAACAGTGTAACAATTTCTGTGAGACCAATCCTAGCAGATACTGACCTGTCCTTAGCCCCAAGAGGTAAGGATGTAGAAGCACGATCCACCCAGTAGTAAGCACCGATACTGGCAGCGAAAAAGAATGTGAGGATTAATTAGCAAGCAAACATTAAACAAATCGATCCCATTAGTCTATTTCTAAGTTCAAAATTTCAAGGCCTCAGATTGTGTATATGGGGAAATTTGTTGTCCCAATGATTCTTGTCGATCCCAGTCCAGATAACGGACAAAGGTAATTTAACAAAGCTTTTGTGTTATTGATTTCTAGGTTTCATGGAGCTATTTGAGAGTAATTCAACTTGATTTATGAGTCAAATGGTTTTTGAGTTAAAAAAAAAAAGAGAAAGGACTTAATTTTTTGTATACTTAGTTTGATGATTTTATGGACCTATTTGCTAGAATAGTCTACACAAAACTTTGTATCCATTTTTCTTTACTCGTATGACGATAAAACTTCCTTGAATAAAGGGTAAGCCTTTTTTTTTTTTTGGTCTGAATCAGTAGTTCTTGCGATTTTTGAAAAGCATGTGATTCAATAGGTCTTGTGAAACAAAAACCTATTAAAAGATAGGAACACATTCCAAATAATTTGCCAAAAGTATAGCAGCTCATCCCAACATGGAAGTATTGAACAACCACATGTAAGCCAAAAATCTCAAACAACTGTTACCCATGATCATGAGAAATACAATTGTCCTATGAAGTTCTTTGATTTCTTCTAGAAGCAAAAGATTATTCATTTGCTTAATCACGTCCCATGAATAAGTAAGACATTGAGAAACATCCAAAAAGCATTTTGAGAATCCTTCTAATATTTCATTTCCCTATGTTAGACGAGAGGAAGGATCCCAAAATATCAATATTTATTTTAGTTGTTGAATCTCTGAGATACATACAACTAGTGCATGATTTTGTGCATTTTGAATGGTGGTAAAGTGCGACCACATCAAGAGCTCTTCTACATTTAGTTAGATCATTCAGCAAGTTATGGGCTGGCCCTTTCCTTTTTCTTTGAATATTTATATTGAAAAAAACTGTTATGTTGTCAGTTGATAATATATAGTTTGACAATTAAAGAATAGGGTTTCATTTTGAAAGCAATGAGAAAATTATTGAATCAACTAGGCAGACTAGTATAAAAGGAATTTAAATAAAAATTGTGGACAATTTGAATAAGGTCACCCTTAAATAATTCAAATTCAATTTCTTGTTAGGAGTAGGTTTTCTTCCATAATATTGCCATGTCATTAGAAAAGCGCTGATGTGCCCCCACAATGAAACTCAAATAGCTTCAAGCCTATCTATACTTAGTCAAGTTTAATAAGGTTTAGCAGGGGCACTCACCATTTTGGCTCAATTTATTAAGTTGTATCTATTCCCACTGTGCTATCAAATAAGCACAATACCTACAACTTACTATTCGCTTTACTTCCCTTGGTCAAATCTTCTGCCCAATATCAACCGAACAAGAATAGTAGGAATAATAGGTTAATGCCCAGTCATTCCATGTCCAAGTTAGTTAAATGAAGGTTTAACTTGCCTATCTTTGAGAATGAATCTTCTTAAGTAGCACATTTATATGTACAGGCATCCAATTCAATTAGGTACAGGAAAAGATTAATTCATGGCTTGGTCTTCAGTGACAGAGACTTTGTTACTCATGATATCACCAAATTTTCAAGAAATCCCAAGAACATGATCATGTCTTTGTATGAGGCACATATATATGCACGGGTCTCAACACTATACTATCCTTATTTCCTACAGATGTTTTTCTCAAACCCTCACTGGCACAAGGAATAGTTCAAAAATCAAAAGTTTGCAGAGAAAGTAGAGGAATAGGAAAGTATTTTAGAAAATAAAAAATACATGAAAATCAACAGAAATTTGGAAGAAGAATAACATTTTATTAAACTGAAACAGGGTGATTCAATCCCAATTTATATCCCAGTGTACTAACATGTTCAGCTTCTAAATATTTAATCCTAGGGCCAAACCTACAGTGCTTAAGGAAACCTGCCGTTTGGTTCACTAGCATTGCATCATACTGATTATCAAGCAAGCAGTCCAGATGTCCAGCATCAAGTTGGTTCACTGTTGCAAATGCTTCTTCCTACATCTAAAATGACCAACACCACCAACCCTCCAAAAAACACACAAAAAGAAGATATTCATTTTCCAATCATCGCGGTAAGCAGTAACCAACAATACGAAATTTTATGTTCAAAAACAGGCATGCTTCATATTTTACCTTTGTAAGATACATATGCATACCAACTGGCTGCTAAAAATCATTTACGTGTAGCAGTCAAAATGACTAATTTCTTGTTCATCTACCAGACATACAGGGCTATTGTAGCCGGTTCCCATATCGAATTTCAGGAAATTAATCCAATCAAACAAGGACAGCAATAATCACCAATTCCAATAGTGAAAGAGACAAATCTATTCAATTACAGAGATACGTAGAGAGAAAAGATGTACTACAAACAGTATCTCCACCACCACTGAGTTAGAAAGAGAAGGGAGAATCAGCTTTGCGAATTTGCACGGCAAACCTGTCAATCATCAAGAAATGGACACTGGTACCAAGTTCTTCCCTTGACCACTGAAGTTTATAATGCAAAGTCTGTAAGATTATAGAATAAAGCAAAGGGTATCATCTAGGATTCAGGGAAAGATAAGCACATACAGTTTCAATTATAAAAATGGAAATTATTTGTATTTGAATTAGAAAAATGGTAACTCTATAGTTTCAATAAGATGAAACCACACAGAATTGATGCAGCAGCTTGGAAACAAATTGAGGGATATAAGTTTGTAGCTGGAAATTGTTATGCATTTTCTCTGTACAAAGATGCTTGTCACAACCCATTTTCCATGCAGTTGTCTCAGTAGAATGTATGCTACTCTCAGTTTTAGTTAGTTTTTGCCTTTAAATCTAGCTTATCACTTTAATAGAATTTTGAAATGCTACTAATAGAAGACCAACATAATTTACAAAATAAAGAATAATACAAAAGGATAGAAGGCCAACTAAAAGCTAACAAATTTCTCACCTTGAGTGTGGCAAGAAATTCATAGCTATCATAACAACGTATATAAAGGAAGCGCCGCAAGCATATCTCAATCAAGTCTTCTTCATAACCTGTATCTGATTGCTCCTTTGCTCCAAATCTCCAAACCTTGCCATCACGTTGATCCTGCTTTACTTCCTTGCTTGATCCTAGACATGTTGAACCTATACTGAACAATTCAAGGATCATACTTCAATAAACTAATTTATTTTTTAAATTGAGCTCAGTCTGCGACAGATGGATACTGCATTAGTAGTCTCCTTCAATTCAAAATGAAGGAGCAGAGAAAACATGATAATCTTGCACATAATACAGGGGGCATAAAAGTCATTTAACTCCAACAATCACAACTTTGGGTTAGCAACAATCTATATAATTAGCTCTGATTTCTTTATACGGAAAAATCTAAGTTAATGCTTCAGATTGCATAATCACAATATCAACTCGAGGTTTGAAAAGCAAAAAAGTTGTCCAGGCATATGGCATAGAATTTTAATGACCATCAAATAATGAATGACCTTTGGGACTATCCACATCTAGTCGCTTCTAGTTTCTTTTCGGTCATGGTCTTCTATAGCTGTTCACCAATGTCAATGAGAACAGCTAATAAAACCATGATAATTGCCCAGGCTCAACACTATTGAGCCTCGTTATAATTAATACACAGAAGATTCAAAGACGTAAATTCCATAAATGATTGGTTTATAATTAGATAAAGAAGATTAACATCCGACACTCATCGCATCAAAACAAACAGAACACGAGGACATTGTGGCAATAAGAGCAAGAGAGAGAAAACGCAGACGGTAGGAGTACAGCTTACCGTAGGCATTCGCAATCCGATGCTTGAGCAATTGCAAAAGACGTAAAATGTCGAACCGACAATCCAAGTCAATAAACATGACTGAGTGTTCAAGGCCTCCATAGTACACGCCTTTCCACTCTTTTGGCAAAATAGAATTAACTGCCACCTAAAACTCATTAACATGTCTTTGAGCTTGTTTTCGGCCGACGAGGAGAGAGGGAGGGAAATGCATAACAAGTACTGTATAAGCAGAATTAGGGCTTCTAGGTTACCTGAATTAGTATCTGTGTTTTGGCGCAAGGAGAAGGGCCTACGATCTCGACGACGTTGCCGGCACGAAGAGGAAGGCGATGAAGTGGTGGAAGGAGCAAAGGTGGGCGCTCCCTCAAAACCCTCGAGAGCATGTCCTTCGCGGTCTCATCCGCTTTGATCCACTCTCTCACCGCCATTTCCGTTGCTTTAGGATTGGGCGGGAAAGGAGAGAAATTATATCGTGTCAGATCACGCGCAACCCTCGTGCTACATCTACCATTGTGTGGGACCGTCTAGGTAGTCCAAGCGCACGAGGACCGTTAATTAAGGTCGTGGCTGGCCGCTTTAAAATTAATCTTCAAAAAATATACAAATTGAAGCATCCAATACATTTCTTTTTAATTTATTTTTGAGTGTTTTTAAGAGCTTTTTTTTTAGTTTTTTTTAATTTAATATTGTTGCGTTCTGGTTATACGGGGACCGAGAGATACAGAGGTGCGTCCAGTCAGATCCGTGGTCTCCAGGCAACACAAGTGATTGAGGTGTTGGATACGAGATATAGATTGAGATCGGATGTTTTACGTGGAAAACCTTCTCTTGAATGGGGAGAAAAAACCACGAAACTCAGGGCCTGGAAAGAGAGCTTCACTATATGGGTTGGAGATTTTACAAAGTACAGTTGTGAGGGTTAATCTCTTCCCTATCTCACGTTTAGTGTTTTTCTCCTAAGGAAGTTAAGCTCGCTGGGAGCCTTTTTACTCTTCTCTGGGGAGTTGATTTTGGAGAGAGAGTGCCCGGCCGAGATCTGGGACTCAGGGTTGTAGAGTCAGGAAAGCTCTTTCTTTTTGGAGTTAGTTCTTTTTTTGTCCTCTCCTGCTGAGAGGGGCCTTGCTGGGTATTTATAGGAGAGGCCAGGCAGTTGGGGAGAAGACACGTGACGTCCATCCACCGGTTGAGGAGCTGGTCCACCCACTCCCTTAAATGCTGCTGACGTGTGGGGAGTGGCATGCGGGCGGCGCCGCTGCAGCGTCTGAGTGTGTCAGGTGTATAGGATCTGGATATCAGCCTTGATTTGACTAGGCGTGCCCTGTTGGGACGGCGACTGGCAGTAGTTGCAGGCTTTCTTGGAAACTGACGAAGTGGCTTAGTTGGCATTCCCGATCATAAACGAACGGTCCTCGTCCAGCTGTGATGTTCTTCGTGAGTTGGTGGACTCGTGAGGTGAAGCAGCTCTTGGGGGGCCTTCTGGGGAAAAGTCCGAGCAACTGTTCCTGACCGCTCGGGCAGTTTCCAAGACGTCGTAAGACTTTATGGGCTCTCGGCCCTTGGGGCTCTTACTTGGTCCTTCTAATCTCCTCTATTTGTGAGAGTGTCTCTGGGCCTCTTATCTGGGCCGTTCTTTTATGGGCCTTCATACTGGGGCCCAACATAACCCCCCATGCCAAAGGATCCGAAGTTCTCGGTCGTTTGGTATGAAATCGTCAGCCTGCTGGAGGTGTCGGTCGTCCGAGAGCACGTGTCCTGGTGGCGAGCACTGCGTTGATCTTGACGGGAGGTTGTCCTCGGACCCTTTCTGGGCCGCCGTTTCGCCTCCTCGTGGGAGCATTAAATGTCGTATCCTGCTGATGTGACGCGCTGTCAGACGCCTTGGGAAGGAGTGATCACCAGGCTTCCGAGGCGAATGGCCTGTCGACGCGTGGCAAGGGTAATGAGTACGCCTTTCCGTACTCTAGGGTTTATTTAAACGCCCCATTGCCCTGACTTTTCATCTTCGCGCCTGCTCTTCGTCCTCTTCTTCGTTCGAACTTCGTCTTCTCCTTTGTTCTTTGGCTTTCATGGCGCTTGGAGTAAGAGACATTGCTTCCTCGGTGATGCTCGACAAGCTCACGGAGATCCGAGCTCAGTATTAAATCCCTGAGTCTATGGCCATGATGATCCCGGAGCCGCATGATAGGGCACTGTATCCTCTGGACGGCTTCATCACCGTTTACGAGGCCCACCTCAAAGGTGGGTTACGATTTTCTGTTTCGGAGGAGCTCTACGACATCATGAGGGCGCTCGGGGTGCCCCTTGTCAGGCTTCAACCGAATGCAATGAGGTATCTGGTGTCCTTGTGCGTCTTCTTTCGGTGTCATGAGAAGCTCTTGAATCCTCTTGTGGTCAAGGTGATGTTCCGCTTTACGCAGAACCTTGATTGGATCGCAATGACCCTCCGCCCGGAATTTTCTTCGCTGTGTGGTGGCAACCCAGATTCCACGAGGCGGTGAAAGGATAAGTTTTTCTTTCTCGGCGTCTTCGAGCATTGGGCCATCCCTACCGCGTGGGGGAAGGTGGCCAGCCAGTTCTGCTCTGACCCTTCGAGGGAGGACCGAGAGAAAGTGAAGGCGCGCACAGACTTAGTGCTGGCCAATTTGTGGAGCTTCCATTTGAACAACCGCAACATCTGGCTGACTACTAATAAATTCAGGGCAGCCAAGTGGGGACCGCAGGAGGAGGCTCCCGGCCCAGCTCCTTCTGTAAAGGCCAAGGAGAGACCGAGGATTGGGGGACCCACTGCTGAGCGCTCCTCGAGTGATGATGAGGATTTTGATATCGAGGACATGAGCGACGATGACATGGCTGCTCCTCTGCTTACAAGGTCGGGGATTATCTCTTTCTTTGAGTCCTCGAAGCCTGGAGGTCTCGGTCTCACTTCCATTGCTAATATCTCGACCGAGCCCTCAAGAGCTGTTGTGCGGGTTAGAGAGCTTTCTGGGACCCAGACCTCCTGCGATGATGAGGATGATGATGATGTTCCTCTGATCAAGAGGGTGAGGACTGAAGCCTCTCTTCCGGGGTCCTTAGGATCTGGCGGTCTCGCTTTCACTTCCACTGCTAATCTCCCCACTGCACCCGCGGAGGCTCTTGCTCAAATTACGGGGCCTTCGGACGTCCATCCCCCCTGTGATGATTTTGCTCCCGATGCTCCCGCCGATTTGCCTGGTGACGTCTCGGGCAGGATTAACCACCCTACCGAGGACATAGGAGGCGAGAGTGCCATGATGGATTCTGAGAGGGGAGCGTCGGCCGAAATGATCCGAGATATGGTGGAGGTCGTGGATTTGAGTGTTGACGAGCCTGCGCCCTCTGATCCTTTTGGTCGCCCTGTTGAGGTTGAGGCCGAGCGGTTGCCTGAGGCCCTTGGGGACATTGATTTCGAGGTAGACTTTCCAACGCCTTTTGTAGCTGACGAGTCTGTATCTGAGGTGGCGCCTGCGGGGCTTAGGAGCGAGCCGCAGGAGTCCGAGTCCCACGTGCAGCATGGCATAGGGGATGACCCTCTTGTTTCTAAGGTAGCCTGTTGCTTCCTTTCCTCCATTGCTTTCAACTGTTCATACTTTGATGAATTTTTCTATTGCAGCTCCAGAGTTTGATTGCCGGCCTCAACGGACTAGTGGGAGTGATCGCTCAGTCCCGTTTGGAGATAGGTCCTCGAGGGCCGCTCGTGAAGCTGCGCAACGGGCGGAAGCGGAGCTGGCTGAAGCTAAGGAGAAGATTGCTTCCCTGGAGGGTACTGTCAAGGACCTGCGGCTTAGGCAGGGCCTCCTTCAGGAGCGGATCCTTCGTCAGGAGGAGAGACTAAGGACGTCCGTACAGATTGCTGAGATGGCTGAGATGGCTCCTGTGCTGGACGGAAAGTTCTGGGACGGTGTTCGCATGTGTCACCGAGTGGCGCGATTGATCCGTCTGCGGTTCCCTGTGGCCGTCCCCGATCCCAGGAATGCTAGCGCCTTGAGCGTAGAAGACTTGTACGGTGTTGACGGCAGGCCTTTCCCTGGCCCTCCTCGGGCAGGACCTGGTGGTGAACCTCTTACGCCCGAGGAGGTAGTTCAGATGGAGCAGACGGGATCTTCCGGAGCCCATGGGGCTTAGAGAGGAGGAGGCCGAGTGGCACTACCTTGATATGCTGCCCCCTTTTTACCCATTTTGTTTTGTCATACCTGTACAGAAAATTATTTTTGTGAATAAGACTTTATCCTTTTCGCTTTAAGGCTTCGGACGTTTCTTTTGTGTCTTATTTGTATTCTTTTCTTTTCTCTCTTTTTTTTACGGCGTGTCAAACAGCGCATAACTTTTTGTTTCAGGCGGGTGACTCCCTCCAGGTGCTTGACCATTTGTCTTTTTGGACTTGGGTATGCAGCCCTCTTAGGAACCTCCAGTTTTTAGCCTCTCGGCCTTATTTTTTCCGCCGGGCCTTTAGGATCGTTTGGTCATGGCCGAGTTTCTGGGTTTTGACCTCTGGGGTCCGACCGCTAGGGCCACTCGGTCGTAGCCGGGTTTTGGTTGCCTAATCGTTGGGGTCTGACCGCGGGGGTCGCTCGGGTTGGCGCCCAAGTTTTGTTGCCTGACCGCTGGGGTCCGACCGCGGGGGTCGCTCGGGTTGGCGCCCAAGTTTTTGTTGCCTGACTGCTGGCGTCCGACCGCTGGGGTCGCTCGGGTTGGCGCCCAAATTTTGTTGCCTGACTGCTAGGGTCCGATCGCGGGGGTCGCTCGGGTTGGCGCCCAAGTTTTGTTGCCTGACCGCTGGGGTCCGACCGCTGGGGTCGCTTGGGTTGGCGCCCAAGTTTTGTTGCCTGACCGCTGGGGTCCCACTGCGGGGGTCGCTTGGGTTGGCGCCCAAGTTTTGTTGCCTGACCGCTGGGGTCCGACCGCGGGGATTGGTCAGGTTGGCGCCCAAGTTTTGTTGCCTGACCGCTGGGGTTGCTCGAGTTGGCGCCCAAGTTTTGTTGCCTGACCGCTGGGATCCGACCGAGGGGGTCGCTCGGGTTGGCGCCCAAGTTTTGTTGCCTGATCGCTGGGGTCCGACCGCTGGGGTCGCTCGGGTTGACGCCTAAGTTTTGTTGCCTGACTGCTGGGGTCTGACCGCGGGGGTCGCTCGGGTTGGCGCCCAAGTTTTGTTGCCTGACCGCTGAGGTCCGACTGCGGGGGTCGCTCGGGTTGGCGCCTAAGTTTTGTTGCTGAAGGCTGTGAGTTGCTAGTCGCTTCCTGCTGCTCCGGGGCCGCGCCCGGGTCGTGGCAGGAAGCGGTCGAGGAGAGNATAAAATAATAATAATTTAGGTTATTTTATTTGAGCCTTATCACGTCGTTGTTGTATTACCACTTTAATGCCAGAGATGTAAACCATAAAAACATTGAATGATCCTCTGAGCTCTGCTTAAAATTTAATATAAAAAGTGTCCCATATTGAATTATCCATTGGTATTTACATTCGTATGTCAGTAAAGAGCACGACGGTCTTGATTATTTCCATATGATTTATATCTCGTTGATGAATAGATGCACTTTTTCTGAATTAAAATATTTCTCGATCGACAATGGTGATCAGCGGCACTGGGGGAGGGATTCGTGGCCATGTCCATGGGATTCAGGAACACAGCGGGCCCGGAGAAGCACCAAGCAGTCGCCCTCCGCGTCCAAGCCGACAAATCAATCTTCCTCAACTGCCGCATGGAGGCGTACCAGGACACCCTCTACGCGCAGACGCACCGCCAGTTATATCGCAGCTGCGTCATCACCGGCACCGTCGACTTCATCTTTGGGGACGCCGCCTCCCTATTCCAGAACTGCCTGATCCTCGTCAGGAAGCCCCTTGACAACCAGCAGAACATCGTCACCGCCCAAGGGAGGGTCGATCGCCACGAGAACACCGGCATCGTCCTCCAAAACTGCAGGATACTGCCGCACAAGGAGTTGGAGCCGGAGAAAAGCAAGTTCAAGACCTACCTAGGAAGGCCGTGGAAGGAGTTCTCCAGGACGATCGTAATGCAGTCGACTATCGGCGACCTCATCCAGCCGGAAGGTTGGCTACCGTGGGCCGGAGACTTCGCCCTCAAGACCCTGTACTATGCAGAGTTCAACAACCGGGGACCCGGGGCGGCAGTTTCCGGCAGGGTGAAGTGGCCTGGGTATAAGAAGTCTATCAGCAAGCAGGAGGCGGATGAGTACACCGTCGCCCCTTTCTTGCAGGGGAGCTGGATCAATGCCGCTGGTCTTCCCCTGCAGATAAAGTATAATTGATGATCATCATCATTTCATTTCCTGTACACGAAAATACCTTTTTTGGGGAGGGTTTGAGGAAAACTTCAGAACCTCTTCTGCAAATGCGACGACGGGTTATTTAACTCGAGCAGATATGTTCATTTTCAATGAAATTTAGAGGATTTTTGGATGGGGTCAGTGGCTCCAGTATGTGATTGTGCTCTGCGTTAAATCCTTACGTTATTAGCAAATAAATGTTTGATTATTACTCAATCACTTTCGTCGAAGACGGGAAAGTGATGGAACTTCTGCTGACCTTAAATAAAAGCCGTTGGACTTTGCTCCATTTTTAAATTTCAACTTTCTAAATGTACCAGATATAATAGATGACTTAACATAGCAAGTTGAAAAACAGTCATCAAACAGCACCCCCGACCATCACAAAGATGTATCCATCCCTCTTGACTACGTGTCAACCATGGCACACATTTACATATATTACAGAAAACAAAGAAAACCAGTAGCGAATTCACTTTTACACTCCAATTGCTTTTCTCATAATCATTGTTGTTAAATAGTTTTTGTTTCCAAATCCATCACAATTATCAGCAAATACTCTAATCTGCTCTGCCAACATGATCAAATAATAGAGAAACGACCATCAACACTCACTTGAAAGACTGTCGCCTGATCAAATGCAAAAATAAAACATAAAATTGCTGAACAATTTTATCAGCAGATTGATCATGTTTTAGCTGACTGCTTCCAAAAGGGAAGAACAAAAGCCCCTTTTTGGCGGGGTGGAAGAAGGGTTCCATTGATCCGACAACATTGATCTGCTGTGCTGAGCAGATATTTCCCATGTAGACCTCTCTTGCTAATTCCGTAGCCAACAGCATAGCGGCTTCCGGCAAAAATATATTTAACCAGAATATCACACATTGTCATTAGACTCCTCCGCGTCCCCATTCCCGAACAGCAACATCATCATCATTACTGAGAAACTCAATAAAGCTTCTAACTGTCCACCATCACACTTCTCCGGGATTGGTAGTGTCACTCACTGCCAGAGTAGATCTGTTGTCGGCAACAATTCCATCCACATCTAACCCCATTGCTTTTCTCCCTGTAAATGTTTGCCCATCAGCAGAGCCATCTGCATCGGCTGCTTCTAGGACCGCATTCTCTGCATTGGCAACCACCACATTTGTGCACTCTGCAACACATGGATCCTCTGCAGCTTCAATATTTGACATCTTTCGGCCTTCCACTCCACTGATACTGTGCTTACAGTTCTCATCAGCATTTGACGCCTCACAGATAACAGTGGCGTCATCTCTCTCTGACGATACTACATCCTGTGCCTGAGTGACAGCAGGAGTGCTCCGGGACCAGGAATCATCCGCATCAATATCGATATCGTGTTTTGGGCTTGGTTTATCCTGTACTTCAACAGAATCGACAAAGTGGGGTGGGATTTCTTCTTGAGAGGAATCCACTTCCATAGAGCTCACAGCCTGATTTTCTGTAGCCTGAGCAGACTCCAGGGCACGATTCATTGCTTCAATTTCTTCCCACCTTCGAGCTTGGATTCTGTACTCATCCATGAGTTGTCGGGTCCTTTCCAGCTCTGCAAGAAGATCACCATAGCGTTTTTGTAAAGTTTTCTCAAGCTCTTTCTGCTTCTGGACTTGTTCCCAGAGGTCGTTGATCCTAAACGATGCTGCCAATTTCTCTTGCTTCTGTAGCATGAGGAAGCAATTCAATTCGATTCCAACAGTGCCCATCTGCTTGAAAGTTGCCTCAATTTGAGTCCACAGTTTCCCAGCACGCATCTAAAATTACAAAGATGCTGTCACAATTAGAACAGATGTAAATTCAACCATAACGTGGTGGAGCGCTAGAACAAGTGGGGAATATCAAACAACGGGTAAATTTTCACTGAGTTCCAAGATGTGATCTATGTACCCTAAACAGAAACACCCGGAGGGGGCCTACAGGCTAGCCACGGCACCACAAATTGGCTAGAAATCAGAAATCTCAAGGCACCTTGGTGTCACGGAAACTAGGTAGCTAAGGGGAAGGAAGGGAGAGAGTGAGGAAAGCGATGTTGGTAACGACCTACCATTAAAGGTCTCTTGGGCTGCATGCAGCACCCAGGCTGACACCACTGCAATGGCCCACCAGAGCAGCCTTGATGGTAACAAACCAACGAGAAAAGAAGGATCACTGTGGTTTCTTGGAATAGGGGGATGGCAGAAAGGAGTAGAAGAGAAAAACTCTAAGGATGAATTGGTTCCGAGACAAAGGGAGGAAAAATAAGTGTTCATAAAAAATGATAAGTACAATCTCTTCAAATGGTTTTTTATTAGGAAGCTCTCTTTTAGCTACAACAACTCCCTTCTCTTTTGCACAACATGGTTTTCAGAGTGATGGCGAGGCTAAACACAAGTTGAATAAAAATGGGTTCTCAGTTTCTTATATTTTACTTTTGCTTTAAATAGAGGAGGAGAAAGGTTGTATCCCCGGAAGACAGTTGTTCCTTCAAGGGTATCAGTTTTCACATGTAAAGCTGCATGGAAACCAACTTTGTGCTCGGAAAAGTGCCATAGAGTCAGTTAATTGCCTATTTCTGCACTGTGGCATTGCCTAAACAGCTTGGATGCCAGCTTGAGCTTATGAAAGTCTAATGGGTACAAGTGGAATCAGTAAAAAATGCACTTTTGCCTGGAAGTGGTTCAACAAAAAGGTCCTTGATGAGAATTCTCCAACTCTAATACCTCTTTCTATTCTCAGGTTTAGTTGGTGTGTGAGGAATTGCATTGTTTTTAGAAGGCAGCTTTAAACATGTCTGCTTTTCAGTTAGGGTGCCTCGATTTGTTTTTTGGTAGTGGGATAAAAATCGTTTCACTCTTCAGACTGCCAAAAATATTTACACATATGCAGTTAAGGTTGTATCCTATTCTTTGGTGGCATCTCACCACAATTAGTGAAGTCATATTTTAACCAACAAAATGGAAGCAGGTACAAAGAAATTTTAAATATTTCTGAATGAAATATAAACAACATTAATCATTCATCATTTTCCATTTTGAAGCTCAAGGCCTACGAGGCTAAGATGAAATGAAATTTTTGAAGTGTTGCATTCACCTCCCAACATCCCCCGCCCCCCCAAAAAAAAAAGTAATTAATATATAAGAAACATCAAAATTATTTAAAAAAGAAGAGGAAATTAGTATCAACCTGGTAGCCATGGCTAAGAACCTTGATCTTCTGCTCATGACGTTGTGCCTTCTTTGTGTCATCATCCATCTTCCTTTTCATACACTCATATTCATTCTGCAGTGCTGCAAGTTTCTCCATATTTCCAGACACACTAGAGAGACCATAAGCATTGCGAGTGGGGAAGAACATCAAATCATTTAAGCACATTGTGTGAGCCTCGACAAATTCATCAAGAGATTCATCCTCATGACCCATTGCAACTTGAAGATATTGAGCTTCCTCCATTATCAAAGAATCGGCCTGGTAAAGAGAATTTCATGAATAATACTGGAAAAAGCATTATGTTGAAGGTATGACTCTCTATCAACCAGTCCACATTAAGTGGCAAGTGTTTACAAGGACTATAGATATTTTGCAACAAAAACAAGAGCAGATTTTACAATGTTCAGGAGGATGATCAGTAGAATACGTAATTTTGCTAATCAACCTTTACACAATTTCATATATGTACCTGGGGGAACACATTTAAAATCTAACTGCGTCAGATTTACAAATATTCATAGGGACCCTCAGGAATTCCTTCCAAAGCTTGTTGAATAATTTTTATGGTTTCCGCCATTTCACAATTCATATAAAATAACTCACAAAATACAGATATACACCAACAGCACACTCTCCATTCTCTTGCATGTATGAAAAAATAAGTGCTGAAAATCTTATAAAAGATACTAAACTCTAAAGGTGATGACAAACTTAAAGGTGCCAAGGTGTTATTAATTTTACTGAATTGTCAGACATATCAGAGAAGAAATGCAGATAATTTAGAGATACTGAAAGCATCAAGAGGTGCTGAAATTTAGTGGAAAGAGCACTTAGTGCTAAAATTTTAAGCATTGAAAAAAAAAAAAATTATTAGGAGACCAATTTCACATAGGGAATAGCATGTATTAGAATAGCAAAACCTAGTTAAGGGAATTTTGGTCATTATACAAAACTTGCAAATTTATCTATATACATGTACATCCTCATGACCCCTTTGGATTAGGGTTTCACCACAATTTCTCTCCGTTCTCTTAGTTAACATGGTATCAAAGCAATCAGAATTTCCAGTGCAGCTGCCACCACCAGCAGCCCATCTCTCTGACAATCATGCATCTCATCAAAGAGAACCAAAGCCCCATCTTGTGTTCATAAGTTGGTGCTTACTTTGCTTGCTTTTACCAATCTAGGGTTTCTTTCAAAACCCTAGATCTGGCTCGTTTCTGTGTGATTCTACAAATTTGGAAGAGCTTTGCCTCTTTTATCAGATGTTTGAAGGTTGCTATTGCCTGATAAGGCTTCGCCGACAACCGATTTGCACGACACTTATAGTGTGGCGCCTTGTCACCGATAGATTTCCCAGACATCTACTTTGTGGGTTCACTGTCTCTAGTCATGTGTCGCAAATCTGATTTTGTGGCTGACTTTATTGTTCACAGCTCTATGTTCTATGGGTGCTCGAAGATTGAAGGAGGAAGGAGCCTTCATGCTTCCTCCCTTCGAACATTAGAGTAATTGGACCACACACTTTTGGAATCTCTTTGCATGTTTATGGGTGCTCAACCTCTCTTTCTTCTATCTAATTCTCCTTCTATCCGATTCATAGTTCTCTGGTGTGACAGCGCATGAAAGAGACAACTAACAGGTATTCTTTCTCTAATGTTGAGTGGTGATCTATGTTTGGGCCTTCACAATATTTATTTTGGTTTATTGTGCGGTATTTTTGTTATTGGGTATGGAGATCAGAAATATATCTAGAGGGAGTGTTCCAACTCAAACAAATCAATCCAAAGTCATTGCCAATGAAACTGTTATGACCATATCTTCTTAAATTATAGATCAATTTCTGAATGGGACAAACTATTGATATTGGAGGAGATCATATTATTTACTATTCGAGGACTTGATAAAGATGACCATCTCACTAAAAATGCTTGAAACTCTAACATGGATCCTCTTGAGGCCCATGAAGATGCTCATCTGTACACTAAGTTGATTAATTCTATGGACCAGAGTATAATTGTTTTGGTCACATATACGGTTACCATCAAGAAGTTATGGGAGTATCTGCCAATTTTTTATTCTAGGAAACATAATATATCGACAATGTTTGATGTATCTAAATCTTTCTTTCGTGTGGATTAGAATGATCAGAGTATAACTAATTATTTTACTGACTTCAACAAGTTCTACAAGGAACTGAATGTGCTTATGCCCGTACCACCAATGCGAAGCAAATGCGAGAGTAACATAAATAATAATTTATTATGTGCTTTCTTATTAGCTTGAAACCTGACTTTGTATTTGCTCGATCCCAGATTTTACCAAACTCAGAGATTACTTCATTATCTTATGTGTTTTCTCATATTCTACGAGTCAACAGCAAGGTTTTACCATCGGTTATTGCTAGTCCTACCGATCAAACAGCTTTGGCAACCTAATCCTCGTTTACTAGTCGAGGTGGTCAACATGAAACGAGGTAATTAGGTGGCTATGGTAGTGACATGATTTCATTTTGGTAGAGTCAGTCACACCTAAAATAAATATTAGAAGTCATATGAGAAACCCGCTATGTGATCCACACAGTATGCTACGATCACCTCTAGAAGTAATAGTGGTACCTTATTTACTTCTTCTAACCCTTCAATGAAAGAGATTGTTACTTTATCCACAAAGGACTACTCCATTTACTTGACGGAACAGCTACATCTACCACTATCCATGTTCGAGTGGGTAGCCTCACATCTTGTTTCTTGACATCATCCGGAACTTAGATTATAGATTTTGCTATGTCTAATCATATAACAAAACCTCGGATACACTATCCTATTAACGATCATGTTCAACTCTGCCTGCAATTAATTTAGCTAATGACTTCTCTATGAAGGTTGCAGGCATTGGTTCTATTGCCCTGAACCTTAACATTTCATAGGTGTTACGCTTGCCTACATTTCCCTTTGATTTATTATTCATAAGCAGACTCAAGAATTAACATAATTGTTGCATAGTTTTTTCTTATACAAGTTGTACATTTATGATCTTACGACATGGAAGATCTTTGGTAGGGGCCATCAGGAGGCAAGAGATATATATGGGCTAGATGCAAGGCCCACTCCTACTATTTACTCAAGCGTTCTTTTTATACCTCTTCAGCTCCACTGTCAGTTGGGTCATCCTTCATTTTCAAGTTTGAAAAAGTAGTGTCGTGGTCTTAACTCTGTGACAGATTTATTTTGTGAGCATTGTCAGTTTGCTAAACATTAAGTGTCATATCATCTAAGAGTTGATAAACGAGCTTCTACTCCTTTTGATATAGTACATCCCTATATTTAATATTCCTATCCAATGTCATCCATAATGGACTTTTGATATCTTATTACTTTATTGTTAATTATTTTTCAACAAATTGGTCATATCTAAGGAAACATCATTCAAAATTGTTTTCCATTTTTTGTATATTTTGTGTTGAAATTCAAAATCAGTTTTCTAGTTCACTGCATATTTTACGAAGTGATAATACTTGTGAATATTTGTCCACTCGGTTCATTTCATTTATGTCCTAGCATGAGATATTTCATCAATTCTCTTATCCCAATACTCCACAACAAAATTGGGTGGCTAAATGCAAAAATAGACACCTTAGAAGTGGCTATAGCTCTTCTATTCCACATTAGAGTTCCAAAATATTTTTGGAGTAAAGCAATTTTAACTGCTTGTTGTTTTATCAATCATATGCTCATGACTGTGCCTCAAGGGATATCCCACATTGTATCTTATTTTCTCATGAGCCTTTACACTCAGTTGCTCTAAGTTTTTGATTGGATATGCTATGTTTGCGACATTCGCCCTCACATGACTAAACATGATGCCAAGTCATATATTTTTTTCGGATATCCTCGTACTTAAAAAGAGTATCGATGCTTCTCACCTAACTTAGAACGATTTCTTGTATCCTCTGATATATTGTTTTAGAAATCAACTCCTTTCTCTTTCCATGAGTTTGCTTCTACTCCCACATATAATGTCACCCCTCATGATAGTTTCTTGTCCATCGTGTTGCCCATCAAGTTATGTCTTCACCTCGTGCACCATATGGTCTGAATATTCACACCTATATCCGTGGTCCTCATAAGGTATTTGGGTCCTCTCCTATAGATGGGCCAGAGCCAACCCCTATAGAGTTGATCCCCTCATCTATAGATCTCACAACCATCAAGTCAACGACAACTTTAGACTTTCCAATTGCATTCAAAAAGGGTTGTCACTGCTACACTTCGTATCATTCATGCACCACTATTTGTTATACTAGTATCTCATCTTCGCTCCATGATTTTGTTTTTGCCTTGGACTCATGCTCTAAACCTCAATCAGTGTCTGAAGCAATCTCTAACCCCTATTGGCAGACAGCTATAAAGGAAGAGATGTCAACATTTGAGCAGAATCACACTTGGGATTTAGTTCTCTAACATTTTGAGAAAAAAATCCATTGGTTGTAAATTAGTATACACAGTAAAAGTTAATTTTGATGGTTCCATTGCTCAGTTAAAGGCCCATTTGGTAGCTAAGTATATGCCTAGACTGGTGTGGATTACACTAATACATTCTCTTATTGCAAAATTGACATCTATTTGCTTCCTTATAGCTTTGGCTACTATTCATCATTAGCCTTTACACTAAATAGATGTCAAGAACGTCTCCTTACATAGAGACCTTCAAGAAGAAATTTATTTTGAGCAGCCAACAAGGTTTGTTGCTTAGGAGGAACCTAGCTTCATTTACAAGTTGAAAAATACATTATATGTCTTGAAACAATTTTTACGGGCTTGGTTTGGCAGGTTTGGAAAAGTTGTTCTTGAGTTTGATTTCTCTCATTGTGGAAGTGATCATTCTATGTTTCATCATCATTCCAATATTCGGTATATTCTTCTTATTGTATATGTGGATAATATTGTGATCACTAATAGTGATAAAAATGGTATTGTAGACCTTACTATATTTATTTAGTGTCGATTTTAAATCAAGAACCTTAGGTGTTTACAGTTCTTTCTCGGTATTGAGATTGTGGGGTATCATTGTGACATATTCTTCTCACAGAGAAAGTACACACTTGGTTTACTTCAAGATATAGGTATAATAGATGCAAAACCGTGCAGTGCACCTATGGATCCAAAAATGAAACTTTCACTGGACAATGGCGAAATCTTTACTGAACTAGAGAGATACCGTTATTTAGTTGAAAAACTGAATTATTTAGTAGTGACTCGACTAAACATTGCATTCTTAGTAAGTGTGGTAAGTTAGTTTTGCCCTCTTGTTGTGCTCCATACTAGGAGACCATCATGCATATACTTAGTTACTTTAAAGGTTCACCAAAACGCAACCTACTTTATAATAATCACAGCCACACTTGAGTAGAAGGATTCTCTGACGCTAACTGGGCTAGGTCACCATATAAGCGCAAATCTACTACAAGATATTGTGTGTCTATTGGAAAAAATGTGGTACCATGGAAGAGCAAGAAATATAATGTAATAGATCAATCAAATGCTAAATTAGAATATCGTGCATTGACATAAGTTTACGTATGAAGTGATGCAGCTTAGACAGTTACTTGAATAGCTCGGATGAAAGAATTTTGAACCATCTCAGTTTGGTGCGATAATTAGGCAACAATTCATACAACATTAAATTTGAATTTTCTTGAACGTATGAAACATATAGAGGTGGATTGTTACTTTGTTTATGAAAAACTACAACAATGCCTTATTCATATTAGACATATTAGAATTGGAAATCAAGTAGCTAATATGTTTACCGAGTCTCTAGTTAGAAGTTAAGTAGAGTATATTTGTAACAAAATGGGCATAATTATTTACTATACTCCGACTTAAGGAAGAGTGTTAGCATAGCAAACCCTAGCCAAGGGTCCGTCGGTCATTATGCAAAACTAATAAATTTATCCTTTATATATGTACATCCTCATGGCCCTTTGGAATAGGGTTTTCACCACAATCTCTCCTTTCTCTCAGTTAACAGCATGAAACAGCATAAAAGATTGTGTAAGCTAATTGGTTCAAAAACACTGTGATGCAGTTTAATATGGAATTAATAAACTAAGTAATCTGCTCTTGAACTTAAGTCAGCACCGGAACAACAGTAGGAAATTCAGATACATTAACCTTAAATCAAAAATAGGGGAATACAATATGGGAAAAAAATCATTCAACCTTCCAATGATCGACCCAGAGACTCATTGACCAATGGAATTGGAAACCACTCAACCAATCAATCAAGGACTCTCTTAGAGATCTCAGCTCTACTAAAATGATTTCAACTTTACTGCCTCAAATTGCTGGATTTAAAGGAGGCTGCTACAGCACATGGGAGGTGAAGGATTAGCCTGGGCGACCAAAGGAGCTGGAAATCAAAATTCAAACCTTGGAACTTGTCAACTGAATAAAGAATTATTTCCTTGTGCCTTCTCCCTCATTTATGGTAAAGCACTCATTCCTGTCTCATTGAGATTGATGGTTCTTTCAGTGGGTCAACAGCTGATTTGTTTGTTCTTTTAATGGGATAGGTGGATGTTTCATTGAAGGCTTCTTTAATGAAGGGGGCAAGTGGACAGCTGCATTGCACTGTTATGAATGAGACTCTATGAATAGTAGGCCAATGTAGCCATCATTTTTCAAACAAATTTTTCAGATTCGTACTTAAGCAAATGCTAATTTGACAACTTATTCATCAGGAGACTCAGAGCAATATTTAGCAGTTGATCATTGCATGCAATATTGGAGTTGTCAAATTTTTTCTAAGTTTTAACAGAGAAGCACCAATGCTGCAAGACCTCAATCCTGCCTAGCATTAGCATCAGCATCAGCATCCCAAAAGTTAGTTTTCCAATCCAACGACCAAATTTATGTAAATGACATTTCAGCAAATGACAAAACACTAAAAATGCACTTGATCTGCAGGTCCAAACACACACACAATACTTGTATGCATAGGTATACCACAAAAGAAGAGACTAGTTCATGCTGAGGACACCAGATCTGCTACAAAACTTCTCACGCATGCCTAGCACAAACTAAATGTTTTTGTTATCAAACAAGAAATGCATATTCCAAAAGGAAATCAAGAGGATGCAGCCTGTATACTTCATGGAAAATATACAGCACCAAAACTGAAAAAACAACAGGCCATGGGCAACCTATCAACAGAATTTTAACCCAACACCTCCCAGAAAGTGGAAAGGGACAGGCTAAAATGACAAATCCCAAACTAAATCCCAACAAAAGAAAGGGAAAAAGTAATAGCATATAACCAAGTTAAACAAGTCCTCTTCTATTTAATTTCACATCAGGATTAAATTCAATGCTTGAGCCTTATCATAAACCAATTCCCAATTGAGCCCCTGTCCTTATTTTCATCATTTTAGTCCCTACTTATTTAAAATGCAACCCAGTCCTTTTAGCCAGGGAAAACCTAAATTAAACCCCAACAGAACAGGGAAAAAATAGCATATAACCATGTTAATTAAGTCCTCATCTTCTTCATAGTTTCACATCAGGATTAAATTCTATGCTAGAACCTTATTATAAACCAATCCCAAATTGAGTCCCTCGCCCTATTTTCATCGTTTTAGTCCCTACTTATTTGAAATGCAATCAAGTCCTTTTAGCCAGCCAAAATCATTCACTCACAGCACAGGATAGGCACATAAAGATGCAAAAGATTGCTTGATTTCTTAATTAAAAAAGACGGCGCAATGCATAAAGCTCACAAACCATGGGCTCTAGGTTGCAAGAGGTTGTTTTCATAATGTGAACCCTTGACTTTATGTCATAACCCTGTATTGCAAGAAGTTGTTTTCATAATGTGAACCCTTAACTTTATATCATAATTGAGCAACCTTACCATTACACCAATATTCATCCTCAAGTTTTAAATTCTCTTGTGGTTATTTAAATTCATCAACAAAGGTGAATTAGCTTCTTTTCCTAGATGGCTATTTAATGTCTCAAATTTCTCATAAGATATCATGTACAAATCGCATAGACAGATGGACATCTTCAACAACCCCGAAAAAATGCAAAAAAAATGCAAATGACATTACCAAATTGTAACTTCAAACCAAATTAAACATAAAATCAGAAATTCATCTTCAACTCGATGCTGGTTGGCTTGACACCATCATTTGACAACATTGACTTGCATTTTGCACTCTCAATCTATCCCCGTGTCTCTT
Organism: Nepenthes mirabilis; assembly: GCA_025585075.1. Classification (NCBI taxonomy): domain Eukaryota; kingdom Viridiplantae; phylum Streptophyta; class Magnoliopsida; order Caryophyllales; family Nepenthaceae; genus Nepenthes; species Nepenthes mirabilis. The sequence goes on along the minus strand of JAODPA010101816.1, from coordinate 22,881 downwards.
ACAATTGGACTATCTACTCATCCCAATATGAATCAAGTAACCAACCACTGCTAATTCATTTAAACCTAACACACGTTATGCTGATTGCCCCAATCCCTCAATTTCCCACTCCAACAACAATACTCCCCCACCCCAAAAGCAATCCCTGCAACATCCTCCAAAATAGCTATCCTCAGTTCCAGATAATACTAACCCAGAATAAATAGAGGAAACGAGAGGGAAGACTCCTAGTTATCTAGCAACTTGGTGTTATCATTGAACAAATATAAACAGAGAAAGTGGAAATGGTGGTGATTTTCCAAAAAGGAGGCTGCAATGATCCCTTAGCGTTCAATTATGATCAAAAGTGGATATGATCTTTAGGCATGGAAATTACACAAGTTCCCTCATACCACATTTAATTTTCTGCCCATTTCAGCCTATCAAATCAAATTCATATTTTAATCAAAATTCAAAGTTCTCAACTAATTTTGATAGGGTTCATGTGCATTTCAAGTTGAGATGTGAAGTGGATGGTGCCAATGACCAATTTGAGAGGTGCTTCTACATAAGCTGAAAAAAAGGAGTCTAAGATTTGTGATTCCAATTCATTAATCTCCAGAAAACTTAGTGGTTTTTTTCTTACTTTGGCTGAAATGATGATAATCACTTTGTATCTGACATCTTATAGAAGAGTTGAAATATTATACTCATATGAACCAAAAAAAAAACTGTCTCTACACCTGGGTTTAGATAGCCATGTTAAAAAGGGCCAAGTCATCTTTTTCACAACACAAGCTCGGAAAATGACTTCATGATTAGAAGGACTTGATTGCATTTCTTTGAGAAGGTAGGAAACTTGAATAGCCAATCAAAGTAGGGACGCGAAAAGCATTCAAACCACTCACATTCCATCGAAGCCTCTTTGATTCATTTTCCTTCTTGCCCTCCTGAATAACCTTGCTTTACTCTTCAAAGGTGTGAAAACCTACAAGCCTCAGTATCAGCACCTCACAGCCTCCTCATCACAGCTCACTAATGAAATGTACAAAATATTATTGAAATCCTTCATTCATAAAGCATAACTGAGAATTTATCTTGATACTCCATGGACCGATCACAGTGACATTCTCAAATTTTTATAAAATTAAAATCAGCCACCTAATTTGGAACCCCAGCCTTTACATAACACACTGCTCCTCCATCTAAGACTATGAAAACCCTAACAACCTTTTGGACCCCACTGCGCAATCAAATTCACATTGCAGTTTATAAGGTAATAACCCGCTTCACTTCAAAAAAATACAATACCATCACATTAATCATCTCTTTTAATCACCTTCCTCTGAAAAATGAGCCCATCCCAAACTTAACTTCCAGGCATCGTCTACCAGACAACCAATAGCACCACTTCACACAATTTCCTGCCACAGAGCCACCAGAACTCAATTTGACACCACATAATCTGAAGAAACATTAACCATGTACCATTCTTTTTTATAGATGTGATTATCCCAAATATCTGGCATTTCAATAACATGGTTCTACACTGAAAACACAGACAAGTTGCAGAAACTCGAACATCATGAACAAAAAAGAACCCAAAAGGCATGCTATGTGTACTATTGATGTACGTCAACTCAAGGGAAGTACAAGAAGAGAGCTAATGCCAAGGTTGACAGAAAGAATCATAATGTGGGGGTGAACAAAAATGGCTTTGGAGAGTCCTTCACATAGACACCTTGTGTAAGGGCAGTTTTAAATTTCATAATTTCGCTAAACATGCTAATTATGTTAAAAACTTAGAGACTAGAGGTTCAACACAAAACATAACAATGTCCTCGGCCATTAGCGCGCAGCGCTCTCGGTCATTAGCATGTAGGGTCCTCGGCCATTGCTGCAGTGTTCTCGGCCATTTCAGCTACTTCAACAGTTCCAAAAGACCCATTCCAAAAATCCAAACCAACCAAACCATTCCATTCTAGAAATCCATACTTGTCAAACCATTCCGGAAATCTAAACCGGCCAAACCATTCCGAAAATCCAAACCAACCAAACCATTCCATTCTGGAAATCCATACCTGCCAAACCATTCTGAAAATCCAAACCGACCAAACCATTCCGGAAATCTATACCGGCCAAACCATTCCATTCCCAAAATCCATACAGGCCAAACCATTCCATTCCGGAAATCCATACAGGTCAAGTAAACCATTCCGAAAATCCATACCGGCCAAGTAAACTATTCCGAAAATCCATACCAGCCAAATAAACCTTTCCGGAAATCCATACCGACCAAATAATCCATTCCGGAAATTAACCAAGTAAACCATTCCGGAAATCCAAACCAGTCATTTGCCACTTTCCGAATATTCATCATTCCGGCATTTATCATTCCGGAAATCCAAACCAATCATTTACCACTTTCCGAATATTCATTCCGGCAATTATCATTCTAGAAATCCAAACCGGTCATTTGCCACTTTCCGAATATTCATCATTCCAGCAATTATCATTCCAGAAATCCAAACTGGCCATTTGCCACTTTCCGAAAATTCATTCCGGCAATTATCATTCTAAAAATCCAAACCGGTCATTTGCCACTTTCCGAATATTCATCATTCCAGCAATTATATTCCGGAAATCCAAACCGGTCATTTGCCACTTTCCGAAAATTCATTCCGGAAATCCAAACCGGCCAAATAAATCATTCCGACAATTACAATCACACACACACACACATATATATATATATTATAACATGTAAATTTTATCTATTATAAGTTGCAATTTTTATCCATTAACTCTAATTCAGTAGTAAATTATTGGATAGCAATTGTCACGCCACTTGAAACTCTAAAACTTAGCCTAAAGACTCAACCAAATTAGACAAGTGACTAACCACTATTAAGGACACCTAAGTCAACATGCTGGCAGCAGCTCAACTTCCCATATACGATATAAGGACACCTAAGTAAGCATGCTGGCAGAAGCTCAAACAACGATAAACTCTATATAATGCTACGTGAGGCAAGGGAAGAACAATGGGAAAATAAGAGGGAAAAGGAGAGGAAAAACTGTGTGGCCGAAGGGAAGAGAAGGGAAAAGGCAAAACTCAGCAAGTCAAATGACCAAAGGGCAACTGTACCTATACCTTCCTTGTTGTGTTTCTTTGATTATTCTTTTTAAGTATTGTTGTTCTAATACTTCGATTTCCTATTTTACTTATTGTCATAATATCATGAGAAAATCAAATTTAAAGAAGAAAAAATACTACTGAATCATTTGATATTAATTCTGAGATTCAAAATTGAGTATCTGACTAAATATCGAACAATAATTAATTTCGTAAAAACGTCAAGATCAAACTCTTCTTTTCAGTGTACAAAAATATTGTCAGACTGGACTATTTTACTACAAGTATGAATATTATTTTTAAAATTGTGAATGAATGGAAGCTCTACACTATGTTAAGAAATTTGTCAAAAAAATTATTTTCTTCTAGAATGAAGAAAATTCAGTATCAATATTAGAAACAAATTGTAGAATTTTCATAAGAAATTTTAAAGTAAAGTAAGCTACTGGACCACAGATAGATCAACAAATAGTATATTCTGGCATGCCTTAGTATATTATGGTGGAAGATCAATATCTGATAATTCAATTCAATTCAGTATCGCTAAGGTGATTTCGGCCCCATCTACGGGGAGACAATAGGTAATACCATCCTATCTTCAGGATATAAATAAGGAAGATAAGGCCTTTAATATATGTACAATCCATCCTGTCTTCGGGATGTAAATAAGGAAGATGTATCGCTATATTATGCGATTTTGGCATTTGATTGTGTGAATTAACACAATCCACATATCGATCAACCGCTCTTTTAGTTGGTAAGGCCTGCTGGCCCTGATCCCTACAAAAAAAATAAGAAAAGAAAAATTATCTGTAAAACTTGGAGGAAAGTACAAGAAAAGAATTGCATGTTTTCCATCCTCTGTAATGATTCCTATATATGTTATAATTCCTATATATGTTATTCTGTGTTAACTAAGAAAGGTGCATGACATGACAAAAATTGCATGTTTTCCGTCCTTTGTAATGATTCCTATATATATTATGATTCCTATATATGTTATTATGTTTTAACTAAGAAAGTTGTATGATCTTTGTTATATACATTGTACATTATTGAGCACTTGATTCACTCCCTTACTGTTTTACTAACCCTTCCAATGGCCTGAAAGAGTTTATACCAGACGAGCAAGAGTGAAGGAAAAAGGATATAGCAGATATTTTGGGAATATTATTTTGTAATTTATACTGGTTTATCGTGTACGTAGCATGTACGTAGGAAAGAAAAGAAAAAAATGTACTTGATATAAATCATCTGAATAAATTTTGAGATTTGTGCTTAATACCAATATATGACAACTTAATTTTGATCGACACTAGTGAGTCTTGCTTCCATAAAAATTTCGTATGATTTTAGCAGGCATCTTTCCTAATTTAGATCCTGTGTATGATGTGATTATTATATATGCATAAAAAGATATAGGAAAAGTTTACGTCCCTTATTAGTTGGTAAAAAGATAAATACGATTAAGAATAAAGCTAATGATAAATTAGTACGTGGGACGTTACACCTTGCTAAGGAATGCGCAAGTGGTATGGACCCCATGAGTGATCTACGATTTAAAAACAAAAAGAATTAGAGAACAGAGGAAAAGGAAAGGGGAAAACATAAGCATATCAAAGTATACTGATTATCGTCTTTACCCTATATTCTCACTGTTCATCACCGAGTCTTTGTTCCCTATAAAACATACAGCCATCATTTCCAACAACAAGAAATTGGAGAACAATGGGTGACCCAACGCATGAGCTTCCCACATTGCAAGTTCTAGGATGGGTCAAATTCATACATCATTATCCCTACTTTATGGAGATGTTATTTCCATGGTTTAAACCATAGCCTCCTTGTCACAATGGAGCTACCTAACCAAAAGCACAACCTCTAAGAAATTGGGGAACAAGGCAAAAAACTACCAAGTTGGTTTTGCCACTGTAATCATACAAAAGCAAAACCATGATCTACAAGTTTTGGAATTTTCCAAAAATCTTTGACAATTACAGTAGGCATGTTGTAACATTAAATTTTCTAGGCGTCTTTGGAAGCCTTAACAATCATGTGGAGTTAATTTGCAGAAATGTTTTTGCTTCCAAGTTGAGTCCTTGCAGAGAAGAGTAGTCTAATAGTCTTTTTTTTTTTTTTTTGGTAGGTAGTAGTCTAATAGTCACTCCAGAAAACTGTAAGCATTGTTACTATTAAGGCTTTTGATAATAAAAGGATTTATGAATGTTACCTGAGAAGGGTTCATGCCATTTTACCAGCGAACTTAATTCCATCTAAAATGAATTATGTAAGGCTTTTGATAATAAAAGGATTTATGAATGTTACGCTAGAAGGCTTTGTGCCACTTTAGCAACGAACCTAATTCCATCAAAACTTACTTATGTAACATTATTCTCTTAAATTCACAAATCAAGAACAATATCCCATTACAGTCAGGATATTCCATACGTTGAAATAAACCATTCCACAACTCATCATCTTATCAAAGGACGAATAAGAAATAATCTTTCTTTAAACAAGTTAAGATACCAACATCAATTCCAATTCCCAGGCTTAAAAATCAGGGGTATTTATCCTCAAACACTGAAAAACTAGAATGAGTTTTCACAGACCACAGGAAATTTTCTAAGACACTGAGAACCATGACCAATACTATGTTAAAACTGTCAAGTTATTTTGCTGCCAACATTGTGCTGAAATCAAGGTGCAAAAGCATGAAGTTTACAATTTCCACATTTTTAGTAGTTTCCTTTGATAATTAAGATAATTCATCCATGAGTATTTAGATGCGTTACTGGTGATGCATAATGCACAGAAGTCTTGAATTAGTTCTAGGATGTTTTTCTATTTAATTTTCACTTTTCCCCAAGTACTGATAACAGTCAAGGAATAACCTAACACTCTATGAGAATACATAGGCGGCATAGTTAATTCTTTAGACTTTCCATGATCAACAATGAGGTTTTTTTATTTGGTTGGAAGCTTGTGTGCCTATCCTATCTCTTGCTCTCTCTATAAGCACGAAGCCTGTGCTCTCAGATCTTTCACTTTATCCCCTCTCTTTCTGTCAATCTGCACACCTTTTTCCCCTCTCCTCCTCTTTTTCTTCTTCCACCTCTCTTGACCCGTCACTATAGTTTCAGTGAACTTTTTCTAATCACAAACTCTAGAATTCAATAGCCTATTCACCATAATTTTTTTGTGTGCATCCAAGGATATATTTTGCCTATCTATCCCGCATCACAAACTCAGACAGTGACAATTAAGGTAATAACCTATTCATTGTAATTTTTTTGTGAGCATCCAAGGATATATTTTGCCTATCTTTACTTCATCACAAACACAGGCAGTGACAATTAAGGTGAAGGAGTAGGGGAATAAGTAGAGTCCAATAACTAGTTTTAGCAAACACAAATGCCAGGAGAAGTAATGGCTTGGAAATATATATATCATGTTTTGAGATTATGCTGTAAATTTCAGAAAAAGGTTCCAATATCCTTGTATGGACAAAGTCAAAAAGCATGACTAAGGACTGATCAGCATGAGATATAGAAAAATTGTGGAGACATAGAATTGCGTTTTCTTCCATCACTGCCACAATGTTAATCCTGTTTTTGAAAATAATTATGAGCCTCATTGATAAAAAAAAAAAAAATGCAATTAAATTAAGCATTAATGCATGGAAATCATCATTGGAGGTGTTGGCACTTAGAAAGCATTATGCCTTTATGTTGCGAATCTTCCTGCACAATAAGCTCCTATGAAAGGCTTTTTATAATTCTCTGATTCAATTGCTTGTTTAAATATCCACCTGTAATTTTGTGTTAAAGTAGAGGGTGTCAAGTGACCCTGTACGGTAGTATCTGATGTTACAGGACTTGCCAATGCAATGATCATTACACCAACCTCCCCTAACACCGTATGATAGGCATACAGTCTAAAACAATCATTGTTACAGTATATCAATTTGAATTTTGGGAGAATCAGAACATTTTCTTATGAATACATACTCAATTCTCCATCATGAATATGACATATTTTACTAATCATTCCCCCACCACAAAATAAAAAAGGAAAGGGGGAAAAGGGAGAGAATAAGGTCAAGGCTAACAACAGTTTCTAAAAAGAAAGCACAGGTCGGTGCACAAAACCCCTCTATGCGTGGGGTCTGGGAAGGATCAGATCACATTTGGTATATTATAACCAGTATTATCTTGCATCATGCAAGATGTATTTTATGACTCAAATCTGTAACTACCGAGTCACATGATGATAACTCTACCATTGCATTAAGGCTTCTCTAAAAATACTTCAACTACCAAGGACTATATTTCTTATTTATCAAGTAGAATTCAAGATTTATACAACCATAGAACTAAGACATTAAGTAAAAGAAGACATCAAAAAAATATCAGGAATAAATTATAGCTTAAGAAAGCAAAATCAGCCAAGAGATTTATTCTTTCTCGTTCCATCAGATATGTCGTGAGGCTAGATAGATTCACGAGGGCAGTCAATAATATATTTATCAATAGTGCAAGACACATCAAAGTGCAAAGGGCCCCTGTGCTCCAAAAGCAAGGAACCATGTATGGAAATATCGTATCGGCCGATATGTATCAGTATCAGCCAATACAGCCTTATTAGCTTGTAATTTTCAAAATTTTTTTCTCATTCAATATATCTGATACCGATTTACAAATTGTCCAATATATCTGACAATAATATGACCATAACCAATACAATACTAATGCTGATATTTTCATCCATGTAAAAAACTGTAATATGTTTAAAATGCTCGTAAGTAGGATTTGAATCCAGAAACAAAGTATCACTAACATTTGAACACCGAAACATCAAAAGATTCCATTCAAATAGCGCAATGCAGGCAGTAACTGTTAAGCATAGCTCCACCACTGGCCCAAACAAACAACAATCAAGAAAATTCCACCAACCAAGCATAGTTCAAGACAAGCAGACAACTGTACACATCTTGATATATAGTTTGCTGCAGAGGAAAAGAGAAGGTGCACCTCACTTATCAAAACAGGAAAATGTGAAAGCTGCTGCAAATTTAACACAACGTAAATAACAAAAGGAGAGAAAGAGGATAAGTCTTGAAAGAAAGACCACGTTCAAAAGGCAAGCTGCAGATGAAGAAGAGGAGATATAAAAGAAAAGACACAGAGCAGATAAAGTAGAGGAATGAGTAGAAGAGGGCAGACTGAGCACTTGCTATTGATGCCTGCAGACTTCCAATGATATCCACAGCTTTTTACTCAGATAGTTGCTCAAAGATTGGTTTCAGTTTTGTTTTTGATTTCTTAAATGATATTTCGATTTCAATATTGGAGATCCTAGGGATAATTTCTCTGCCAGCACAGCAAAAGGAAAAATGGTTTCTATGTGTTGCTTCACATGCAGCCCTTCCGATGTTGAAATAAATGACAAAGATAAAAATAGACGTTGAAATAACTGGCAAAGACATAAGATACAAACGGTCAAAAGAATGCATGAACACAACTTTGTGGACATTGCATCTGACATAGAGAGCACCTAGCATGTGCATGAAGTAGGTTGCCTCGTCTGAGGCAAGCAGAGACAGAGACCCATGCTGTAGGCATGGGCCTTAGTGTCTCAGATGCACCTTTACAGATATGCAAACATATGATGTGAAACATATAACGTGTTGAACACCTTAGTCTTAACAACAAGTTCGAATACAAAAATAATTATACCAAGGTCTAGGTTGTACACAATCTATCCCCATGAAAAAAAATGCATATGCAAACAGACACACACGAAGAGAAGGAAAAGTATATTAATCATAATTCCACATGCTTGAAAACACACCAAAAAAAAAAAATTTACCACTTTCAGTTCTTCTTCTTCAAAGTCTTCAATCACTGGAATGGAAGAAGCAGATTTCCTATTAATCACACGATTAAGTCCTTTCTTCCTCTCCCCGGCTTTTTCATCAAGCGGGTACTTTGCATTGTCATGCTCTAGCAAGACCAATAACTCTTTTCTCATCATTTCATCAGCCAGCTCAATTGAAGTAGGAGGGACAAAGGAACTTTTATCTTCATCAGCTCTTGTCAATGAACTCCGAATTAATTCCAATGAAGCAGCAGGAGGACGCAGAAGCTCCCTCTGCAATACTTTTGATCGCTTTTTTAGTAATGCCTGCTGCCTCGCTTCTTCCTCAGCATTTTCTCGAGCTAACCTATCAGACATGTCTTCTTCAATCTTCTCCTCTGATTCTTCATTTTCCTCTGGAGCTGGCTGGATAACAATCTGGTATTCATTCTTGGGCTGAGGAAGATTACCTAGACCAGAACGCAGGTTCCTTTTCAATTCAGCCTGTCTTCGAAGCTCAATCTTCCCACTATCATGCATATCCATTTCTTCATTTATATGAAGCTCATCCCTGACAGGAGTCCCTTTTGGAGTCGTGCCAAAAGAATAGCCATCCCTTGATGGAGTCATGCCTATTCGAGGTGTAAGGCCTGTCCCTCCTGGAGTTCCTGAAGGGGTGGAAACTAGATTTGGAGTTTGGATCTCCCTTTTCTTTGGAGTGACACCAGAAAAATCTGAAGGATGTAATTCCGGATTATCCCCTCCTAATAGTGGTGTCTGTGATTCCCTCATCCTAGCCAGATTTTCGGCCTCCATCATTATAGCATCACCCTTGCCAACAGGAGTTCTCTGAGGAGTTCGCAGAGGTGTCAATCCATGCTGTGGAGTCTGGGAATAATTTGCAAGAAGAGCACGGGTTGCAACACTTCCTTCCACAAGTTCACCATTCCCTGACAGAAGATCACTAGCGTAACCCATCTTGGCAATTTCCTCCAATTCATGGTCTGCAATTTGTGGAGGAGGAAGCATCAGTTTTGACCTCTTCCTAACAGCCTCTGGGTCATTCAGCTTGTTGGCTTGCATTACTGCTGCCGAGATATCTTGCCGTTGTGCAATCTTATTCTTTGCAATATCTTGCTTTCTCAACCGAGCTTCCTTATCAACTCTTCTCTCTCCCTCGAGTTCTTCTATGGTGGTGGGGAATTTAGGCTGTTCCACGGGTCTATCTTCATCAGTCACATCATAAAAACCTGGCGGAGGCATCTTTTCAAAGGGGATCTCAGCATTATAATCTATCCCCCTCCTTTTCCTCTTCCTTTTTCTAACATCAATACCGGCAGCCTTAAGTTCTCTCCTCTTCTGCAACGAAGCAAGCCTCCTTGCCTCTTCAAGCTGCTTCTCCCTGGCTTTTCGTTTAGCCTTTTTTCCCCTTGTGTTAGCTAACCGAGCTCGTGCTTCCGAAAGCATTTCCTTCTCATCTTCATCCATATCAACAGGGTCAGGTCGTGCTGGCTTTGACTCTGGATTTGGATCGATTTCTCCAGCCCGCAACTTCCTTGGGTCATCACTTGGTTCATAGTTCTCATCCTTGGCACATGCTGCATCAAGGAGCTTTTCGTAACGTTCAAGGCACTGAGATGGAGTACGACCCACAATAGGGGCAATTGTTCTCCACTGAGTGGGCATGAGCTTGGCAAGATGAAGCAGTTTCTCATCCTCTTCTCTTGTCCACTCGGTCTACAAGTTCATGAAAAACAAATGATCATCATCAGAAACAACATTCCACCAACCTGTCAGAAACTCAAATTCTTGAGATCATCAATCAAGTCAGGCAAAAGAGAGCACATTTTCAGCAGAAGTCATTATCAATCATTTCCAAAAACCAAAAAAACAGAAAAATAAAAAAAAGAATGAAAGTCATGACACAGGAAAAAAACAACCGTGAATCGCAGTTCAGCTTAGTTTTCAAAACCGTAAATTTTAACAAATCAACAACATAATAACCAACAGAAAACCAAATTGTCCTTCCAAGCCTTGTCATATTCAAACTTGCGCGGTTAGAACAAATTGTCCCAGTAAACAAATTCAATTTACTGTTAGAACATATAATTCCAAACTACACACTTCGCCCAGAGTCAGGGAACCGGAAAGGAAAAACGATGAAAGCTACGGAGAATCACAATTAACAGTTCAGGAAAGGGCTTTTCTTTTCTTTTCTTTTCTTTTCTTTTTTTTTTTTTTTTTTTTTTTTGCAATCAATATAATAGTAGCGAAAAACAATGAAACGGAAATCACACCTTCTTGATGGAGGGATCCAGCCACTCGTACCAACGAGCTTTACACTGCTTGGCAGATTTGCGAACGAGAAGCGAAGAGATACGAGCCCATTGGTTTTTTCCATATTTCATAACAGCAGCTTTAAGGATCTCATCCTCTGTGTTTTTCCACACACCACCTTTTATCATAATCCTCATCTTGACACCCTTTGCAGTTTTAACCCCCTTTTTTGGATTGCGAAGTATTCAAGATTGCCGGAGGTAAATCAAAACGTGCTCAAACCTCCAAAAGGCTTCTCTGGCTTGAACGATTCAGATACACTTCTTCTAGCGAGTGCGATTGATAAATATCGGAGATCAGAGGATTTTGGTTTCCTTCCGTTAGAACCCAAGTCAATAACAATGGTGGTCCTCATGTAAAGTGGTCTGTGGTGGAAAGGGGAAGAAAGCGAGGGATCTAAGAGAGTGCCGGTTTCTGGATTACGGCTGCAGAAGTGGCCGTCGATGGTGGTGGAGCGACGAATGCCGCAGTGACGAACGTCAATGTAAACGATTGAGTGGGAAAAAGAAAACTACGGATGGGAGCCAGCTGATCGAGTCTGGATAAGAGACCGCCATGTCAAGAACTATACCCGCCTTGTAGCATTTATACATATGCCTTGTACATAAATTTTTATACTAAGTGATTATCATTTTTGGAATTCTTTTACATTATATTTTTAATTTTATATTAATTATTTATTGAAAAATTTTATACCAAATACAACCATGATAACTTATATGTCATTCATATCTCCATCATCTAAAAACTTTACTTTTATTATATTATTTAGAGCACTTACCAAAGTTTTCAATAATACTTTTAAAGAAAAGGCAAAAATATATATTTATCCCCTTTTTAATGTGTTATGTTCTAGGATCGTGGTCACGTTAAGAACTCAGATTCGAAAGCAAAGTAACACCAAAGAAGTTGGATAAGTATTAGGGAAGAGAGAGAAAATGACACACAACGTTTTTACATGAAACTCTCTTCTGAATGAAAGAAAAAAAACCACGGAACTAAAAGTCCAAGCAAACTTTCACTATATTGTTGAGTGAGTACAAAGAATATAGAACACGTGGAGCTCAAGGCTCTCTAGGAGTTTTCTGATTACACTGGGGGAAAACTCACTATCTCTCTCTTTGCGTGCGTTCATACAAAAGTGGAAGTAGGATCATTTGTTAGGTGTATCTTGAATACTTATATAGGGGCCTAGATGTCCCACGTTGAGCATCCACGTGGCCTGGCGTGTGCTTGCTACCCCACCACCAAATCTGCAGGTCTACTCTACTGTGTTAGGAGGATCGCATGCGTGCAAGTGGGCGCTGCGAGACGTCACATCACCCACGCGCCAAAAGTCGTCCTTCTCTGTGCAGGCGGTGTGTTGTAGAGGTTGCGTGTGCTCTGGCAAAAATCAATTTCTCGGACCAATCCAGCTCTTTGGACCTCATGGGACGTGGGCTTAGATTCTCGAACCTCTGGAACCAACTTAGCCTCTTGGGCCAAGTCAGCCATTTGGATTATCCGCCCATGTCCTCGAGCACCCAAAGCCAATCTGGTCTCTCGGACCATATTGGGCTTCTGGGCTTTCTTTGGGCTCAAATCCATTTCATGAAAACGGACCTCTTAATTGGACCTTGGGTATTCACTACCTATCACTAGCCCCCCATACCAAAAGGTTCCAAAAATCTCAACCATTGGCATGTTTGACAGCTGAAATTCCTTGGGACATTTTGGCCTTGACCTAAACCTTCAAGGTGCTTACTACCTAGCTGACGTGGGCTTGATGCAGCAATGTCCGCGTCCAAGACGCTCCCTTTTTCGTCCGCGAGCTTTGCAAGCATCCTCGGACGTCTTCCTAAGTTGCTCTGCCCAATTTTGTCTGAGGACGTGATCACAGTCCGCAGACTCTCCATGGGCTCGAGGTGCTGTCCTAATCGTCAGCTGGTGCATTAAATGCGTACCTAACGCGCATTAAATGCGGCCTGGGAAAGGGAAAAGTCATTATTACCCTCGAACCGGTGGGGTATCAACACGTGGCTTGGCATTAAATGCGGCACGCCCATTTGAATTTCGAAACCTTTAGATAACGGACGCTTGCCTCCTTTCCCATTTACTTGTTTCCATTTTGCTTTCGACAAATTTTCTAAGTCTCTGGAAACCCTCTCTGCGACCCCATTGCTGTGCACTGTTCATCTTCTTCACCTTTTCACACTTCAATGGCTCCTAGCGTTGCAGACATCCCTTCTGCCCTCACGGTTGCTGACTTTGATGCTATTTGTGCAAGGTACTGCATCCCTTCTGAAATGGGGATGCTAGTCCCAGAGCCCCATGAGAGGGCATGCAGCCCACTAGATGGCTTTATCACCGTCTACACAGTCCACCTCAAGAATGGGCTTCGCTTCGGCATGCCTCTGAATTTGTACCACACCCTGAGGGATCTCAAGGTCCCTATTGCACAGCTTCAGCTAAATACAATAAAGTATCTTGTCTCTCTCTGCATCTTCGCCCGTTGTCATGACCAGACTTTTAAGACTTTGGTTGTGAAGGTGATCTTGAGGGTCACACAAAGTCAGGGCTGGATTGTCATCACTCTGCGTCCTGAGTTTGCGATGCTGAGTGGTGGCAACCCTGATTCCACCAAAAGGTGAAAAGATAAGTTCTTTTTTCTAACGGTTCGCGGTATTTGGAATATCCCTAATGATTGGGGAAATGTTGAACCCAAATACTGCCAAGAAGCCACGCCTGAGGAGAGGGCATTGGTGAAGGAGATCGTTACTCTCGTGTAGTCCAATCTTCTCGGTTTCCATGAGAACAAAGAGAATAAATGGCTGAAATCCAAGAACTTGGCTAAGGCCAAGTGGAGACCTCAATCCGGGGACTCTAGCGCCCCTACCAGCCTCCCTGCCAAGAAGAATAAATCGAGGACCAGGTAGAAAAGTCTGAGAATAGAGGACTGAGTCATCGTCTAGTGATGACAAAACTGTGGCCGAGTGCCTTTCCAGGAAGCGTAGGCAGCCGTCTAGAGGTCCTACTAAGGTGCCTTCTGGGTCAGCAGAGCTTCCTGTTGCCCCTCCCCCTTTGAGTACAGTGCCTGACATCTCTATTGCCTTCACTGGTGAGGTCTCAAATTGGATTGATGATCCATCCAAGAACACTGCTGTGGGACTTACACCAGGGAAATTGAGGTGACCGAGGCCGAGGAAGCAGTGGTGATAACGTCTGCTGCTGAGACTGCTATGGCCGAGGATGCTGCCACGAACGTAGAGCCCCCATGCCTTAAAATCTAAATCTACAACCCAATGATGATTCCACTTGAGGTCCATGAGGAGGCCCTAACCATGGACGTTATTGGGATTCCGAGTGCTGATGAAATTGAGACTGGGGTTGCAGAGCCTTCTGGAGTTGTTGATCCCTCTATCCCTAACCTTGATGGAGATGCCCTATGTCCGAGACCAGGGTTGAAGTTTCTGTTGTGCCTACTGTTGAGCCACAGGGGTCCAAGGCCCCCAGAGCGGAGAACTCAGCTAGTCGCTCTCTCATTTCTAAGGTATCTTTCCGTCCCTCCTTAGCCTTTTAGTTTACTTGTATCATACTTTAATAGCTTGATTTTCTTTTACAGTTCCAAGAGCTGGCCAGGAATGTCGGACGACTCATAGGTGGTGTTGCCCAAACTTGCGCTGAGTTAGAGTCCCTCAAGGCCACTAAAGACGCCTACAAGTGCCTGAAACTTGAGCTGGCTAATGCCAAGAGCAAGACAACTGAGGCTGAGGGCAAGATCGCTTCCCTCAATGATTCATTAAGGCTCTTGCAAGTTCAATGCAGGCTGCTGCGGGACAGGAACCTTCAGTTAGAGGAGGTGTTGAGGACTTCGGTGAGAGCCGTTGACATTGCTTCAATGCTAGAGGGCAAGTACTTGGACGGCATCAACTTGTGTCGCCGGGTGACGAGGTTGCTGCATCCGTAGTTCACCACGGCCGTGTTTGATCCTTAAAATGCCAGTGCTACGTGCTCGAAAGACTTGTATGGTTTCCTTGGAAAAGGGTTTAGCCCTTCTCAGTTTGGGCCATCAAGTGAACCTCAAACTTTTGGGCAGTCGGGATCTTCAGGGTAAGCAGGGCCTCTCAGATTATGAGGACAGCAGCAGCAACTGTAGGAAACTTCTTCTCAATCAAGACCTTCTAAGGGCTAATTGTAAATTTGTTGAGTTGTAGAGTTTTTTTTATTTTACATATACTTTGTATACGGTGTAAACTTAAAATGTGAATGAAATTTACTTTTTCGGTTGTAATCTTTTCCCATATTGTCTTGTGTGTGGAGTTCCTTTTTTGGACTTAGACTCTTAAGAAGCCTTGTCCCTTTTGAGCCGAGTGTCCAGACTTATAGACTGTTTTAGGTTGATGATACTACCTCAAGGGTCTTCGCATACTAGTTGTTTAAGCCCCCTAAGTTTTAAATTCAACCTCTAGGTGGTTGCTCGGTTAGGCTAAGTTTTAGTCCGACCTCTTGGGCCTCTCAGTATGGGACCGAGTTTTAATCCAACCTCTTAGGCCGCTCGATATGGGACCAAGTTTTAGTAACAAGCGAAAGGAACCCTATCCACTTGACGTAGGGGCAGCCTAGGTCTTGATTATGCATGCGATGAGATGCAAACATTCGAATGAAGTGCAGTTGGTAAAACAGAAAGAACGAGAAGGTAAATATCTTTTTTATTATTTTTATTTATTCAGAAAGTGTGATACAAGCATTCCAAATCTCATACTTTTTGAGGTAGCATAGCTTGTACCCCCATTCTGGAGAATGGCTGAGACCAGGAACGGTCATTCCGGCCGGTATTTTTACCAGTGGCCTCAATACTTCTCAATACTAAGTCTCCTATTTCGAACTGACATGCCTTCACCTTTTTATTGTAATACCGAGCAACTCGCTACTGGTACACCGCTGTGCGCAATCTTGTTACGTCTTGGGCTTCCTCAAGTAGGTCTAGGTTTTTTTGAAATTTCTGTACATTATTTGTTGAATCATAGCTCTCAACCCGGAGGTTGAGCAGTCCGACTTCTACTAGTATGACCGCCTCTACCCCATAGCACAGGCTGAAAGGACTTTCTTGTGTAGGCTCTCTTGGAGTCATCCTATATGACCATAAAACAGGTGGCAGCTCATCGACCCATGAGCTCCCGACATACTCCAGCTTCGTTTTCAATCCATGCACTAGGATGCGGTTCGTGGCCTCCACTTGTCCATTGCATTGCAGGTACGTGACTAACGTATGTGCCAACCTTATCTTCATGTTGGTGCAATACTCGGTAAATCTCTTTTCGAAGAATTGGCTCCCCTTGTCAGTCACAATGCACTCGGGGATCCCGAACCTACACAATATGCTCTATCGCACAAAATCTATTGCATTTTGCTCCGTAATGTGTGTCAATGGCAAAACCTCTACCCACTTTGTGAAGTAGTCGATCCCCACTGTCAAAAACTTTCTCTATCCAAATGCTATTGGCAATGGCCCGAATATGTCAGCCCCCATTGTACGAACGGCCAAAGTAACTGTAAGGCTTTGAGCTCCGAGTGCGGCTAGTGGGTGAAGTTGTCGTGGACTTGATAGTTTTCACATTTTCGCACAAAATCCATGGCGTCGTATTTCATGGTCGGCCAATAGTATCCTTGCCTCATGAGTTTGAATGTGAGGTTCTTGCCCCCAATGTGGAATCCAGAAATTCCAAAGTGCACTTCTCTGAGAGCGTAATCAACCTCTTCAGGAGAGAGGCACCGTAGGTAGGGGTAGAGAAACCTCATCTATACAACCGGCCGTCCATGATAGTGTACCACCCTACCGTTTTCTTCACCTTCTTGGCTTTGTCCACATTCTCAGCAATGTCCCGTCGGTCATGTATTGGAGGTATAGGGTCATCCAATTGTCAGCTTATGAGATCTACATTACTTCTGGTTCTAGATCTTCTAACTGGTCCTTACGAGGACCTCGTACATTCCTCGGGCATACTACTCTGGGTCTCCTAAGACTGCTACTTTGGCGAGCCTGCCAACTTTCTGGTTCTCTCGTAGAATGTGGACCATCTGTATCTTCTCAAATGCTATCATCAACTCTGGGACCTTTGAGATGTATTTGAAAAGTTGTGGGCTATTGGTTTCGAAGTTTCTTCGGATTTGGTTGATGATTAGCTCAGAGTCACTGTAAACAACCAAATCTTTGGGCGAGCATTCCTTTGCTAACCTAAGTCTGGCCGGTAAGGCCTCATACTCCCCGGTGTTGTTGGTCGCTAAGAACCCGAGGACTATCAAATACTTTATTTCTGACCTTTCAGGCGTCCTTAGCATGACAAAAGCTCCACTATCGTCTTTCATTGATGAGCCATCCACATGCAGAACCCAAATTGTTAGGTTATACGATTCTTCAGCATCATAAGTGTTTGAGATGTTCTGAGCTGGGTTTATAGTTTCGAGAATAAAGTCTGTCAAGACCTGACCTTTTAAGGTAAGCCTCGAAAGAAATTTTATGTCGAACTCACCTAACTCCATGGCCCACATGACCAATCGTCCCAACGTTTCTGGCTTCTGCAGAATCACTCTCAAGGGCTGGTCAGTCAAGACGATTATTTTGTGTGCTTAGAAGTATAGTCTCAATTTTTTAGCTGAATATACGAGCGTCAGAGCCATCTTTTCTACATAGGAATACCTCGTCTCAGCGTCAACCAGGATCTTGCTAATATAGTATATAGGCTGCTGCCTATCACACTACTGTCGGACCACAACTGAGCTTAAGGCAGTCTCGAATACTGTAAGGTATAACCATAACTCCTCGCCTGACTAGGGAGGAGTCAACAGCGGGGGGTTCGAGAGGCACTCCTTGAGGTCTTGAAAGTCCTCTTTACAGTCGGTCATCCACTAGAATCCGTTTGTCTTGATGCCCCTCAGAGCCTTAAAAAACGGTAAGTACTTCTCAACTAATTTGGTCAAAAAGCGGGATAGGGCTGCTAGCCTTCTAGTGAGTTTTTGAACCTCCTTCACATTCCGAGGGCTCTTCATATTCGGGATGGCATGGATCTTTTCTAGATTAGTTTCGATCCCTCAGCGTGATACAATGTAACCTGAGAACTTTCTAGACGTCACTCCAAATATACACTTAGTTGGGTTGAGTTTCATCTGGTGTGTCCCTAGGACATTGAATGTCTCGGATGGATATTGGATGTAGTCTTTGGTTACTCTGCTTTTGACCAACATGTCATCCATGTAGACCTCCACATTCCTTCCGATCTGATCCTCGAATATCTTATTCACGAGCTGCTAATAAGTAGCACCAACATTATTAAGGTCAAAGGGTATAACTTTGTAATAGTATATTCCTTAGTCCATCATGAATGAAGTGTATTCCTCGTCTTCGGAACTCATCCTTATTTAGTTATAACCCGAGTACGCGTCTATGAAGCTTAAAGTTCTTGTCTGGATGTCGAGTCTTTTTTTTTTGGTAATTTTTCAAACATCGAGTATATAAGGGAATCAATCCTTGGCAAGAAAAAGCTGTCCTTTGAGCATACTTTATTGACATCTGTGAAATCCACGCACATCTTTCACTTCCCGTTATTCTTCTTCACCATGACAGTATTGGACAACCAATCTGGGTATTACACCTCCCGAATAAATCTAGCGTCCAGGAGCTTCTTCACATATTCCCGAATAGCCACCAGTATCTCTACTGAGTAGTTCCTTCTCTTCTACTGAACGGGCTTATGACTAGGATCTAGGCTCAACTTGTGGATCATTACTCTGATTGGTATCCCTGGCATGTCACTGAAAGTCCAACCAAAAATGTTTGAGTTCTCCCATAAGAAGCTGATAAACTGATATTGGAAAGCTTGAGGTAGAGAGCTTCCTATTTGAACAGTCTTTTCTAGATCTCTGGGATCCAGAAGGATTTGGTCGATAGCTTCTCCAGACTCAGCCTGTTGTAATGTCATCTCATCACGAAAGTTCAAGTCTTTGATGGGTTAAGGAAGTGGCGTCTGGGTGAATTGGGACAGATAGCATGTCCGTCCGGCAGCCTAATCCCGAGGACCTCCCTAATTCTGTATGGTGTAGGAAACTCCATCTTCAAATGTAGGATTGAGGTCACGGCTCCGAAGGCAACCAGGCAAGAGCATCCGAGAATAGCGTTGTAGATCGAGAGTAGGTCTACTACAATGAAGGAAATGGTCTTTGACGATATCCTCGGATGGGTCCCTAATGTGTCCTCAAGCTGGATGACTCTCTGTACTGGTATTGGCCCATTGTCCAGCCCATAAAGGGGTCCCTCGATTGTCATTATTTGACTTCTTTTAAGCCCTAATTTAAAGAAAGTACTGAAATAGAGAATGTTGCGTGAGCTTCCATTATTAATAAATACTCGTTTTATCTAGTAGTCTAAATTGTCGGAAAAAACGAGTGTAGTTACAACCAATGCGTCAAAATTAGGGGATGTTACATGGGTCATATCTTCGTTATAAAAACTAATAACCTCATCCCTAAATTCTACCCTAAGTTTCTTATTCTTCGCCATTGGATCCTCCCGGACATTGCCTCCGGTCGAGTCGGTAAATATCATGTTGACCACCCCCGTGGCCACTCTACTTATCAGCTAGTCAACCTCACCTGCTTCTATCATTTCAAAAGATTGTCCGGATCTTTGTAAGAAGCGGTTGAGGTGACCTTTCTTGATTAACTCCTCAATCTCCTTCTGTAACGTCAGGCAGTCCTTGGTACCGTGACCTCCACAACGGTGATAGTGGCAATACTTGGATTGGTCACCACCTTCTGGGTTCTTCAGCACCTTGGGCCATTTCAAAAACTTTTTATCCTGAATCTATATCAGGATGTTTGTACGTGAGTTATTCAAGGGAGTAAGGTTTATGGGCCTGTACTCTCTATGAACATTTTGCTCGGACTTCTGGTGCTTCTTAGGCACTCGGAAGTCTTGTCGTTCTTCATGCCTCCTCTTTCCTTCCACTGCCCCCAGAGGGAGGCTCTCCACCTAGACAGGCCTCTTCACATCGTTCACTTCTTCAGTCACAATGTAAGCTCTTACTATACTCTCGGTCTCCCTAAACTTTTGTGGTTCCTTGTGTACGAAGTGCTTGAAGAAACTACCTCCCTTTCCTGCTTGACCCCGTCGGTCAGCTTTGGGATCTTCCTAACCTCGGATATGAAGTGAGACAAAAAACTCTTTAGATTCTCCCTGACCCCTTGCTTCACATGAGTAAGGTGCCATAGTTGCTTCTCAATCCTTCAGTTGGAAGCGAACTGGGAGAGGAAGGCTTCTACCAACTCGTTGAATGAACGGATAGAGTCTGCAGGCAGCCCATTGAACCAGATCCTTGCATCTCCCTTGAGTGTCAAGGGAAAGCACTGGCACATTGTCATATCATCTAAGCCTTGAAGGCTTAGATGAGCACGAAAGTGATCCAAATGGTCTATAGGATCAGCACTTTTGTCGCAATCGTCGAGATTTGGCATTTTGAACTTTGGGAAAAGTCGACTAATCCTAATCTCCATTGTAAACGGACATCTGCGTAGATCAACAGCTCCTCCCTCAACGTTGCCAAAGACTCAGCAAAATACCTTCTCGAGCTTCTCCTCCACCTGAGGTGAAGCCATCATCTTCTTTTCGTTGAGGTAAGTCCTCAACTCATAGGGGTCTTGTGCAGCTTGCTACCCCGGATGGCTCCTAGTCCTCGGAGGGACTTCTTCGAGAAAAGTCGCGTCCTAAATGGCGCGCTCCTGGCTGTTGCGGACACAGCGAGGGTTTTGCCTCTCTGGGCTTTCCCCTTGTGTTCGAGGACCCAAGCGACCTTGAAGGCACAATGAGACTCTACTGCTCGAGGCAACTTGCGTCCTTGGGTTCTCGTGTTGATCTGCTTGCTTTGAGAGATGCTTCTTGCCCTTTCCCATTCTTTGGGACGTCACAATTTGAGAGGCCTTGGAGGGTGCCTTCCTTAACCGCATGTCCATCTTCGAGCAAAGGTTCTGGACGGCCTTGGACATATCGTCCATCCTCAAGGACAACGCCCGTATATACGGAACAAGATGATCTTCTATCCTGACACTCGTCGAGGGAGCATTGCCGCATGAGACAGGCTCTCTAACCGAAGCACTGGTCTGTCCTATCATGTTTACCAATTCTCAGGTTTCTTGGCGAATACGCTAAGCTGACTTTTCATCGTGAGTTCTCACAGACGACGCCGAATGTTGTGTCCTTGTATCATGGTTACGTTATGGACTCGGATCCAAAAGCAAAGCAACAGCAAAGAAATTGGATGAGTGTTAGGGAAGAGAGAGAAAATGGCACACAATATTTTTATGTGGAAACCCTCTTCTGAATAAAAGGGAAAAAATCATGGGACTAAGGATCTAGACAAACTTCCACTACGTTGTTGGGTGAGTACAAAGAGTGGAGAACACGTAGAGCTCAAGATTCTCTAAATGTTTTCTGATTACACTAGGGAAAAACTCACTATCTCTCTCTTGTATCATGGTCACATTACGGACTCGGATCTGAAAGCAAAGCAACACCAAAGAAATTGGATGAGTGTTAGGGAAGAGAGAGAAAATGGCACGCAATGTTTTTACGTGGAAGCCCTCTTCTGAATGAGAGGAAAAAAACCATGGGCTAATGATCCAGGCAAACTTCCACTACGTTGTTGGGTGAGTACAAAGAGTAGAGAACACATAGAGCTCAAGGTTCTCTAAATGTTTTCTGATTACACTGGGGGAAAACTCACTATCTCTCTCTTGGATCATGGTCACGTTACGGACTCGGATCCAAAAGCAAAGTAACGCCAAAGAAATTGGATGAGTGTTAAGGTAGAGAGAGAAAATGGCACACAATGTTTTTACGTGGAAGCCCTCTTCTGAATGAGAGGAAGAAAACCACGGGAC
This sequence comes from Nepenthes mirabilis, assembly GCA_025585075.1. NCBI lineage: Eukaryota > Viridiplantae > Streptophyta > Magnoliopsida > Caryophyllales > Nepenthaceae > Nepenthes > Nepenthes mirabilis. The sequence goes on along the minus strand of JAODPA010101816.1, from coordinate 662 downwards.
TAATGATCCAGGCAAACTTCCACTATGTTGTTGGGTGAGTGCAAAGAGTGGAAAACACGTAGAGCTCAAGGTTCTCTAAATGTTTTCTGATTACACTGGAAAAAAACTCTCTATCTCTCTCTTTTCGTGCGTTCATGCAAAAGTGACAGTAGGATCCTTTGTTATGTGTGTCTTGAATACTTATATAGGGGCCTGAATGTCCCACGTGGAGCATCCATACGGCTTGACGTATGCTGGCTGTCCCGCCACCAAATCTGCAGGTCTGCTCTGTTGTGTTAGAAGGATCACGTGCGTGTAGATGGGCGCTGCAAAACGTTACATCGCTCATGCACCGAAAACCGTCCTCTGCGCAGGTGGTGTGTTGCAAAGGTTGCACGTGCTCCGACAAAAGTCAACTTTTCAAACCAATCCAACTCTTTAGGCCTCATGGGATGTAAGATTGGATTCTCGAACCTCTAGGACCAACTTAGCCTCTTGGGTCAAATCAGCCATTTGAACCGTCTGCCCATGTCCTCGGGCGCCTAAAGCCAATTTAGTCTCTCAGACCATATTGGGCTTTTGGGCTTAAATCCATTTCATAAAAACAGGCCTCTTAATTAGGTCTTAAGTGTTCACTATCCATCATAATGTATAAATTTTATGAAGACAAAATTTTTATATCA
>JAODPA010101815.1:29273-47276 GCA_025585075.1 Nepenthes mirabilis | reverse complement strand
TATATTACATTTTTTTTTAATCCCAAAATTTAATTCGATATCCGAACGATCGAATGGGTGCACATGGAAACCGGCCCAACAATTTCAAATATTCTCCAAAATTTTATAATATTTAATTAATTTTTTCTCACTCTCGAATTACCCAAAATTACCCAAAATAATAAATAATTTCAATTTAATTGGATAAAAATATTTCGGGATGTTACAGAACTTATGGGCGATGTTCCACCATTATGACTGACGTGTTAGGGGAAGGTGTTTGCTTCCTTGAGCTGGTTGACTGTTGGATGAATAAACCTAACTATGCTCTACTGTTGCGGGTACAAGTCCAAGAGGAGAGGCAAATCCCAAAAGACCGATCTGATCTGAAGGAGAGCCCCTCAGGCTTATAAGCCAACTCTTGTGGAGCTAGCTCCCCGATATGTGATTTGCAACATTCCTCCTCCCTTCAACAGCCGCAGACCTCGACGGCTGTACTTTGCGGCATTTCACTCAGCGGCTTTCACTCTGTGACGCTTCACTCCGCCCCGGCACACCGGTAGTATGTCAACCCTCCGCAGGTAGCCCTTTCCCGTTAGAACCCTCCGCAGGTAGCCCTCTCCGGATCCGGGTCAGGGTCGGTCTCGATGAAAGCACCATTATTGTGGGTACAAGTCCAAGAAGAGAGCCCAATTCCAAAAGACCGGTCTGATAGGAGGAAGAGCTCCTCAGGCTTATAAGCCAGCTCTTGTGGAGCTAGCTCCCCGGTGTGGGACTCGCAACATCTACATTTTGGAATTTACTGTGAATCGACTGATATCTTGGTTTTTTAAACAATATTTATTCTCTACAATATGCCATGTAGATTTCTTTAGATTTATTCTTAAGTGGGTGCATAGTAATGATTTGGGTAAAAGGATCTGACCAAGTTATGAAATAGGAATATGGGAAAATTTATTCGTTGCGTGTGTGAGATAAGGTGAACCATGGGTTTTTGCATTAGCCCCCGCAGAATTCACTTACAATGCAAAATGCATTGTATTATTCGATGTAGTGTCTGCAATAATCACGGGAATGCTGAATTACCCAGCCACAGAGAAATTCTTAGTAGAGAGCTTGCTGTTAACTGGGAAACCTATTGGTTATCTAGTGATTGTTGATTTATGTAGCATGTATTGAAGTTGGATGGGCAAATCCCTATACTTATCCATCATAGAGCTATTGGGAATCTAGGCTTCCTGGTTGCCTCGTTTTATGAATTTAAATAATCATCTTTTCAGGGAGGTTTGTTTCTTCTAATGATGGATTACTTTGCAGTTAACTAAATTATCTGTCCAATAATTTTGATGCTTAGCAAATATTATGAGAACCAAGGGTGAATAATCAGTATGATAAGTCACCTATTTTTGCAGATCTTTCCAATAGCTCTAAGGGAAAGAAGTCCAATAGGATTGTCCAAGGGGTGAACTCTTGAATGTGAGAGAAGGGCAGAGAGGTCATTATTCAGCTACATAAAAGAGATCATGCTGCTGCTTCCTATTGAATGTAGCTGTTAAGGAGCCTAGGGTATTATAGTAATATCAATCAAATCTTTTCTTTGCGTGCTCTCCCTTAAGTCTTTTTCTATAGATTCTGCCATTTTTGTCTCGTTTATTTTCCTTATAAATTGTAGTCTATAAATTGGTGATTTCCAACACGGAAAGAGGAGCAGGAGGAGTCAGAAGATGGGATGAAAAAAGAATAGTGGATACTTTCTTCAGAGCCATTATATAAATCCTGTAACAGTAAATTTAATTGTTGATTTCATGCTTCACAGGGCTGCACTTGGTGAGGCATGTAATGGTGACATGACATTTGCTGATTCTTTAGAAGCTTTTGGTGGCGGACTTGAGGATCCTGTGAGTTTGTCCATTGGTGGTAGGTGATGCCGCATTGATTTTGATATTAAGTTTTGTTCATGATTCATTGCTAAATGTTGGCACTTGTAATATCTCTAGTTTATGCTACTTATTGTTGTATAATCTTCTGTTGCTAAACCTATATATAGCTACCAATACGAATAGAAATAAGTGAATGGAGGAATTTTCTTTGTGTGCATGTATTTGGGGAGGAGTGGATTCAGTTTTATTCTAGGACCCTGACTTTATTATGGCATTATCATGTAGTTCTTGAAAACTGTTGAAGACTTGAAGTGTGATAGAGGCTAGAGGCTACTGGTTTGGATTGGGTATTGTTTCTAGAAATCAACAAATAATATTGGGGAATTTGGGTGGAAATTTGAGCAATTATGTTGGGATATGTCTAGATGCTTGGGATAATTTTATGCCAGCTCAGGTCATTACTTGTTAAGCCGGCATAGTATGATGATGAAATGGTTTGTTCATTTGAGGAATTCCTTCCCTTGTCTTTTGTCTCCTTGATCCTTTTTCTTCTTTACAATAGAAGGTAGTCTAATTTTTTGTTGACTTGGTGATGACTATTGGATGCCAGCTACTTCTTTGTAATTAGGTCAGTCTTGATGCCATGGACAAGGTTTGTGAGGCTTCCAGCATGATCAGTGGGACTACGAAAGCTGGTGCTAGTTTGTGAGAGCTTTGCAGAACATATCTTCGGTGTTGGTTTCAATGACAACATCTCCTATCCATGTGCATCTCTCTCCAGAATAAAACTTCATGTTTGGCATGAACAGGGTAAGGCGGATAATAACTTACTATAGAAAATGGGTCTCAGTTTATGGCTTTATGCCCTGGGGTGGAAATAATAATGGACATTCTGCTGCTTGACTTGGAGACAGCCAAGAAGATGAATTGGGAGACACAGCTGAAGCATCTGGAAATTTCTATCAGGGAATCTAGGGAAGTGAAAAATGGTGGTTCTTAGAGATTCTCTTACTTAGTTTTTGAGCGCTGTTGATTCCAATTGGTTTTTTGGCTATCCTTTTTCATTTTTAGTTAGAGGTGAGCCGTAGCTACACCAAGGCTGCTTTATTGTAACGTAACAGTTAGGGGTTCAAACTTCTGAAACCGCCTCTGCACATTGCAGGGTAAGATAATGTATATCCAAACCTTCGGCCTCGCGATATAGGATCCTCGTACATTGGGCTGCTCTTTTTACCCTTTCGTTTCTTGTTCTCTTATACCTTTTCTCCTTTGGCTTGTTTGTAGTCTTCTTCTAAGAAATTAAACTTCTTTGGTTACCTGAAGCAAACATTAGGGATGCGTGGAGTTGGGTATAATCAATGTCCGTCAGGTATCATACCTAAATGAATAGGACCTCCTAACAAGGGGTTGCTGGTTCTAGTTTTTGCTCACTCAAGACTGTTATGCATTTACCAGAAAGGTGACATTGTGTGATTCGTAAACCATAAGAACTACATACTAGTAAAGATGGAAAACAGATGTTTTTATAGACATGAAAGTGTCGACCTTAGTTTAAAACTTTACACTTGATCTCTTTAAATTTTAGGATATCACTATACTAATAATTTTTTGATAAGTTTGGAAGATGAATTTTAAGATTCATGATTCACATTAAAAAGTGGTTCATCGAATCACTAGCTTGATCCACAATTAGGCAGCACTAAGTAAAGGCCTTATCTTTAAACTGTTCATGCCTTCTGGCTTGTATATATAAATATTCAGAAGATTGTCTAAAAAATTGGAATATTTCATTTTCTGATCTGAATGAGCCTGCTCAGAAGAACCTTTTTTTTTTAGGCAAGTTAAAGGAATCAGGCACGGGAGTTGGCAGAAAATTAAACCCAGGCCATTAGCATGTGCTCATAGGTAGCCACATCCTGGACTACTCTTCATTCCCCTGCCCAGCTAACCTGAAGATTGAGCAACTCAATAACAAGAATGGGATGTCATGTTAGCCCCATATATTAATTGCTAAAAATATCCATTTCATCTGTCATGCTACAGTTAGATTTGGTGTTTATTAGTTTCAAATTTTACATGACAAATACCCATGCATCTGACAATCATGATTCAGTTAATTCATAATTTAGAGATACAAAAAGGATTCATAACATGGATTCTAACATGACAAAATTAATATGTATTGTCATATAAATCCATTAGGGTTAGTGAATCTATTTGAATGATTATGCTTAATATCTAACGTTAAGCTTCCTTGAGATAAATAAGAAAAGCTGGTATATCTGGTTTCACTATTTTCCCAAGTCTTAGAGTTGTTGATAAGACTGAGAAGGTTTTGACCTATATCTGCTAAGTGCCTCCTTTGATATATCTTTTTCTGCTGCAAAGAAGTTGGGATGTTTTTGCTATTTCTATGCTTCCTTCATTTCAGGTCCTGTTATATCCAAGTTTATTTCTGCATTCCGTGAGCTTGCTACTTACAAGGAGCTTCTTCGTTCCCAGGTATGCATGTTCATGTCTTCCTGTTGATGGTCCTTACTGGATTTCTGGTGATGAGATCACCTATAGTTATGTAAACCATTTGTGTTCTTTGTTTCTGAATCTTCCTGCCCTGTTCGATTTGGGTGAGGTGTTGTTGACCAGGCTGTCACATGGTTTAGTATGTGTTGCTAACTTGCTAAGAGTCCGACTTTTATGCAATTTTGCTGAAAAAACCACCATTTACCGCAGCCACCAACTTGGTGAAAAGAAAAAATCACTTCCCTAACCGTTATATTAAGAAGCAAGGATTTTTTTTTTTTTAAATACCTTTATGTGATAATAGCTGCTATAAATGGTTACAATCTATCAAAGCTTAGTTTCTCACTGTTTTTTTTCTATCCCATCTCTTTCTTTTTCCTATGTATTTTCTCATATCAAGAGTCATGCTGTTTGTGCTGCAAAACTCTTACGCCAAGAGCATAGAGAAAAAGGAAGCATTGGACTTGTGGGCCAGTTGGTTCAACTGTAATTGGTATAAGATATCTGTTAAACTCTTTTTTAGCCATTCAAAGCCCGTTTTCGAGACATGGTTGTCTATGGTAGGAAATGTCATAGAAAATCTTTGTTTTCTTGCAAGATGTGAAAGAAAGAAAAAACTTCTTTTGAGTTTGAATATTCTTAATTACCAAAAAAGAAAAAGAAATGAAGTAATCTTCAGTTGTGATTAGGTTCTGGAGGCATGGCAAAGTGATCTTTCGGTTAAAGGCCTATTTTTATTAATTGAGTATTTGAGTATGGGTTGACAATGGGTGGTATATCCTCATCGTACCTCTTATGCCTGTCAATGTTGACCTCACTCTTCCGTACCGTGATTAATACTTGACCCAGTTATGGCAGGTTGGACCAAGTACTTTGTAAGATTTTCTATGCATGCAACCAACATTGCTCTAAGGGAGGGAAAAGAAAAAAATAGTAAAGGAAAGATGCATGAACAACCAGAAATTGTTGAATACATCCTTGTTGTCAAGTAAAAATATGAATATTTTATCCTTCTTTTCTGATGTCTGTGAACTTCATCCTTTTGTTTTAATGATGGCACTTATATGCAAGGCATTATTTTAAACAATGCTTTGATGATACTGTTTGTGATATGAGTTGTTGTTTGTCACAGGTTGAACATGTCTTGGTTGATCGTCTTATGCAGTTTATGTCTATTGATCTTCAGGGTGCAAAGGTATTTCTTTATTGTGTCCTGGCTTGCATGACTGCTTATTTATTTTTTGTGATATGAGGTTTCGAAACTTGAATCGCCACGTAAATGTTTGCGGCATTTCCTATTTGTAGTATGTAAATGAATTGATATTTTTTCCTCTCTATCAGGACTGTGAGACCTCAAGTTTGTTGATGCTCTCTTAATGAAGAATTATTAAAAAAGTAAAATAGAAATTGGAAGCTAGTGTGGACTATTGTTTTTGCAGAATTGGACTAGATGCTGTTCATGAAACACTGAAGTTAGTACTGCATGTTTTGGCCCAGCCTTCTTCATGTTTAAAGGTGTCTCTAAAACATAACCAAATTTGTCAAATGATCAGCTTGACCATGCTTTGTCAAGCTTAGGTCATGTGATCACGTGTGCTGATTCCCCTCCCACCAGCCGACGGCTATAACTTGTTTATGAGAAAGGGGAACCATCTCTAAATTGTGATTAACCTGTTTGGTGGCAAACTGCGTCAAAGAAGAGAAATTATTGAAATTTACCTAGTACTTGAAGAAGAGTATGTTATGGTCACTGATGGTAAAATGAGAGACTAGCTGAAAACTTTCGTCATGTCTCTAATTTTATTGAGTCTTTGAGCTGTATCTGGTATGAAGTATGGAGCTTTACCATAAAATGATAAAAAATTTTAAGGGATATGGTATGTGGACAATGTTGTCTGACCACGCGAAAATGCTGAAAGAACTTTCCCAAATTTTAGTACTTCGTTTTTTTGTTTCTTTCTTAGAAAAATTATTTTACACTAGTAATTAAGTTATAAAAGGTACTCATATTGGCCTTCTCTATTTGGGATTTTTCTTGGTTCAACTTTTCCTCTAGCTGTCAACTCATATTAGCTTTCAACATTTATTCTTCATCAATAATGTTGTTGATAATTTTTTTTTTCAAATTTTAAGAAGAACTATTTTCATTAGTCAAATGCAAAGGTGGCACTGTGCTTTTAACAATCACTTTTAGCTTTGGCTTTTCTCTCAAAGCTCTTTGCTTCACGACCATTCATCTTCATGGCCTGTGGTGAGAATAAATTCCACTTTTTTTTTCACAAATATATTTGCTCTCACCTTGTTTTTCCCATTTTCATTATTGGATTGAAAATCACTTGTTATACACATTTGGACTGCTCTTACAGCGTTATGCAGATGTTGTTTGTATAATCTTCAATATAAATCAACGTTACTCAATATCCCCTTTCCCCATCTATCTTTAATGAATAGAACAATGTGTCCTATTTCATTTTATTGCGTCCCGGGCCCACGGTTGTCGTATGGATTAGGGAGCCTTCGGATTCCTCTGCGCGGGGGCTTCAGAAGAAGGGTCCGGTCTCCATCTCTGTGAACCTGGACCTGCACAACACAAACAACGAACAAGAGGTCAAGTGCTCGGCAGGATTTCTCCCACCGAAACCACTCCAACGCTCAAGTCAGCAAATTCCCGCAATAAACGGAAATGCGCACGCTGAGAGCGGTGAAATGCTGTATAAGCGTGTGAGATGCTTGTGCGGCGATGCGGAGAGTGTAATGAGCAGGTAGTGGAAGGCCTGGCTTCCTCAATGCACCGCAATGGGTGGCTGACTTTCCCGTGATCTCAGAGGATGCTGGGATGGTGAGCGAGTTAGCTAGATGAGACAATGCTCCGTCTTGACTCGTCACTCTCGTGTTTTAGAGAAGAGGGAAGCAGTTGAGTGCGATTTGCCCTTTGAATTCTTGATTCAAAGGGAAGTAAAGAGTGTAAGATGCTTGGAAAAATCTCCAAAAAAGTCCCTTTCTCTGTGGGGTGTGAGGGTTCTTATACGCCTCACCCCATTGGACTCTTGGGCGCCAAAACGCCCGTTGCTTGGGCCATCGTGCCGCTGGTCACTGTCGTGGACCGCCGGTCACGCCGGCTGTCCTGTTGCCGTGCTTGGCACGCTGCTGAGCGTTGTTGACCACGCTCGATTTTTCCCTGAGCGGGGATTGGTTGGCCACCTGCAGACGGCAGCGGGTGGCGTTGGCGCTGTGTTAGCCACGCCTCTATTGGCTAGCCTTTCCGCCTGTTCCCGGCGACGCATTTAATGCGCTGCAGGTTTCCGTTGCCTTCCTCCATCGTGGATTCACGCCTCAGAACTCTTGGGCTGGGCTGAGCGTTTCACGTGGGCTTCTGGACTTCTCATGGGCCGCGATCTACTTTGCGGGCCTGGGCATGCCTCATGGGCCAGGACATGGGACCCAACACATTTAAATTGGAATGATCATCTATGAACTAGACGAAATAAAGGTGCTATGTTTTTTTTAGCGTACAATTAATGGCCTTTGTAATAATTACAACTTAAAAAACTATCCACCATTACCCAACAAAAAAGGTAAATAATTGATAAAAAATAATGCTTAAGGATAATGCTGTTTAACATAATTAGTATTGGTTTGTATCTTTTTTTGTTTCCAAAATATATATGGTCAGTGCCATTTTCTTTTCTAACTCCTTGAAATCTCAATTCATATAGATTTATTTCTGGATTTATATAAATTTATTTCCAGAATATTATCCCATGTTTTCTGGTTGATGTTATAGTTAATAGGAGATTAATCAAGCAATTATAATATGAGCTTATGGGTCTTTTTTAGCTTCTCCGACTGGCTAAACTTATACACATAGTATAATGGACTTATTTGCATATTTCTTGTATGTACATACATGCATCTTCTTGGTCTGTGTCAGTTTCTCAATGGCTAGAACTTGTGAACACCACTCATAAGAGTAGCAACTAAGTCATTCACCATCTTGGCAAATTAGTATGTATGACCCTATATGAAGTTCCTTTCTATTCAGCTTTCTTTTGTTTGCTTCTTCTTCTTTCTGTCAATTTCTTAGATTCCCAATATTGTGGCAACTTCTGTTGGCTAATTTTATCAGAATCTTCTTGCCTAATTGCCAATTTTTGTAGTTTAGCGGAAGTACTTCGGTACTTCCATTGTCGGTTTCTATTGAGAATTTGAAATGAGTTAATATTGTGGGGCAGAAATTCCTGGCACAATTTTGTCTTTGGTGAAATAAAATATAACACTCGCGATAATTAGATTCTCTACATAAAATCAAATGTTTCCCCACTTGCAGGATTCCCGTAGACGCTTCGACAAATCTATCCGTGATTATGATCAGGTATCAAGGATCCTCTTGCTAGGGACTAAGATCATTTTTTAAATCCTGGGACTTTAATCATAGTCTCCTGATTTCTGCATATATTCGGCTTGTATTTCAAAATTTTCATCTTCCCTATTAAGTAAATTTGCTCCTATACTTGACTTAAAATGGTAGCAGAGTTTGTATTGAAGAAATTTGCATTTTGTTTGTGGGCACTTGTAATTCTGCGCAGCTTACAATTTTCTTTCTTCTATCATTAACATTAACTTAACTTTTCCATTTTTCTTTCTTCTATCTTTCCTCAGTCATGGAATGCTGTCTATGCAATTGTCAAATGCCCTGTCTGGCTCTCTTTTTTGAATATTTAGTTGCAGCCATAAAGTCTTGTGACTAATACCTAAATGTTTCAGGAGCCTGACCTTTGCCGCTTTCACAGTTTCACCCTTTCCATTGATGAACAGTGAAACCTTTCTTACATAACTCAATTCAGATGCTTACTATATCACTGATAATGATAGGACAAGAAACTGTCAATGAAATATTTGGGAGGGGTTTAAAGAAAGGTCAAAAAATAGAACATGCATGTATAAAAGGAGGGATTAGAAAGGAAGGTCAAAAAATAGAAAAATGTATGGATTTTGCTCATTTCTTGTTCATTGAAATTCTCACGCATAAAGTGATACCAAATTCAGGACAATGCAACTAACCCAGGCACTAGGGCCTGCCAGAGGCAAAATAAATGGGCTTGGGTAATAAGGTTATTATTAGGGTAAAGGATAATATTGTAATTATACCTATATAATCCTATAAATATGGATGCTTAGTGTTCATTGAGTACTAAGCCTTTTCCTCCATTTCTCTTCCTTCTCTATACTTAAATATGGTATTAGAGCTAGAGCTCCAAAAACCATAGCCACGCCCCTGGCACTTTCCATCGCCATAAGGCTGCTGCCAGCGCACCATCACCTCTCAGCGCCGACAACCTGCACATCACCAAACACCCAATTATTGTTGAACACACCCACCGTAGAATCACATAAGTTCCAAACCACACGAAGCTCCACTCATTCTCTTCTTTATTTTCTCAGATTTACAACAAACCACAAATCTAATCGGAAAACTAACTATACCACGGTGGTTGACTTAAAGAACCGCACCGGAGCCTGGAAGCCGAACCTCCCACACGTCACACAGTCTGCCAGATAGCATTTCTCTCTTAGCATGTATCATCTCTCCCTTATTTGTCAGATCTACAATCGACCACCAAAAACTGCTTACACTATGGTGGTTGCCTTTAGGAGTTGCACTAGAGACCATGGCCATTGTCCTTGCCACCTCATGCATTGTAGCCTATAGGTGCATGAGTCCCAATGTGCGGCCTAAACGCAATTTTGTCTCTCGAACTACTGGGTGATTGGTTTGCTTTTTATCCCCGTGTTTTTCACACCATTTGCTCATTCACTCTTATTATATGCTTAAGCCCTAAACATGGGCTCGTTTAACAATGGAAGTAGGAAGTTGCTTCATATTTATTAGGCATTGGTTATTGTTTGGCGATCTTTAAAAATATAGGTGACCGCACATATATTGTTCATTCTGTATTATGGGTCTTTTCTTGCAGATGTCTTCTTTTATCGATGTTCTACGTTTCCTATTAATACCCCAACTAGTGATATGACAAGATCTATTTTCACTCCCTATTTTTCAAGCACTTCAACTATTATCACAACCATACTAAATGGCAGAAACTATTCACATTGAGCAACTATTGTTGAGATTTGTTTTATTGGTCAAGGTCTAGAATGTCACCTCTCTGTTGCACTTGTTAATGGCTTGTGTCAAACTGATAGTAAGTTGTGAAAGCATGTTGATTCTTAGTTGTTGAGTTTGTTGTGGCTGCCTATTAATAATAAATTGTAGGATCTATTCTAGGTTTGTCGATTGTGTAATTCTGTATGGTCTGTTGTCTGATATATTTGTACTAATGATGTTACTTGTATTTATGACATGGTTAATGATTTAAGTTAGTTACAAGTGGATGATCGTGGCTTAACGGGATTGTTTAGACAAGTCAGGCACTTGATAACTGAACTTAATGAGATATTTCCATTAAACACAGACATTCATACATTGTAGACACTACGTGAACAGTTATATATCATTCACATGCTCTGAGCTCTTTCTTGCAAGTACGAGCTTATCTGTACCCAAATTTGTGCAATCTCACACTTCCTATCCTTACTGAGGCATTCTCTTGTATTATGTATTCCAATCCTCATTCTAATGCAATACAATATCCTGTCTATTGCTTAATTACTATGACACATTCTACTGGTATTAGCTCTTTGGGAGGATACGATGGAGGCCGTGGTGATGTAGGACGATTTAGCGGCTAGGGAAATGGTGGTTTTACCACTCAAGTGTTATTTTTGTAATAAGTTAGGTCATGTGCAAGATTTTTACTGGGTACTATATGGTCGCCACCTCATATAGCAAATTTAGACCAATTTGATACTTTGGAGATCATCTCTCCACCCTTCCCACCATTATCTACAACTTCCATTCATTTATCCAAGGAGGAGCATTGCTAAGTTCCTACAATTTCAAGCCGCATAGCATAGTACTCATTTAGTTGCACCACTTATTGTCCCACTTGTCTAGACAAGTCATGGATCATCAATGACATGTTTATTGCAGACTACAATGCATCAAAGCCCATGGGTGATTGACAATGGTGCCACTGATCGCATGGTGGTAGTGTCACATTGTTTCCCATGTCTGTTACTCAAGTACCTTACCCAATGTCATGCTTACAGATAGTTCTTTTGTATTTGTAAGTGGGATTGGGTCTATTTTTCCAAGTTTGATCTCTTTACAATCTGTTTTTTATCTTCCGAAATTTTCATTTAATCTGTTATTTGTTAGCAAATTAATCAAACTACTTAATTGTTCTATAATTTTTCCTAATTTTGTTATTATTCAGAAGCTAAGGACGTGTAGGAAGATTGGTTCTAGACATGAATTCCCGAGCTTGTATTATTTAGTTATTGACGTCCCAATTGCATTATTCATTTTCATTGAAGAAAATGAGACAAAATCTTAGTCATATTTATGAAGTTTTATGTCAATCCTGCCAATCAGGAAAGTATAATCATAATCCTTTTATGAGTCGTGTCAATAAACGGGCTTCTTCTTCCTTTATATTTGTCCATTTTGATGTCTAAGGTCCTAGTCATATCCTCTCCCAGACTATTTGCCATTATTTTGTTACATTTATTAACTATTCTCAAATGACATGTTTATATTTAATGAAATATTGTTGAGAAGTGTTTTCTATTTTTTCTCCTTTTGTGCTTAGATCCACATACAGTTTGGTGTCTCAGTTCGAATGTTATGTAGTGATAATGCCAAAGAATATTTTTTTGCCCCATTTCGGTCCTTCATGTCTACACAAGGTATCATCTACCAATTTTCTTGTTTTCACATTCCATAATAAAATGGAGTGGTTGAGAGAAAAAATCAACACCTTATCGTAAGTACTTATATATTACTCAAGATTTTTTTCCCAATGCAGATGTGACATTCTTTGAGTCTATCCCCTACTTTACTTCCCATTCACTTTTCTGCAGTTGAGGCTCTTTCTCTTCCTATTCCTCTATTTTCTCCTCCTGGTTCTCCTAAGCCATCTGCTACTCCGAAAAGTACATCTTTGTCAAACTTGTAGAGAGCTCCTCCCGATTGATCATCTTGTATATATGATGCCCTTGCGTTTCCCTGCAAGCCATGCTGGAACCGATTATCTCACTTTCTCCAGATCCTTTACCAGGCCACCATCTATCAGATTTGGACCTTCCGATTGCACAACGTAAAGGTCTTCGTCATTGTACAAGTTCATATCTTGTTTCCAATGCCGTCTCCTGTAATTCCTTTGTCACCCACATTTTCTTCTTTTATCACTTCATCTTTTGTCTCTCTACCTAAATCTATTGGTAAAGCTCTTACGGATTCAAGGTGGCGTACTATTATACTTGATGAAATGTGTACTTTACACCCTAATGGTACATAGAACTTAGTTTCTCTTCCTCTTGGTAAGTTGATTGTAGGTTGTCCATGAATCTGCACTATGAAGCTTTCCCTTGATAGGAATATTGATTGTCTTAAGGCTCACCGGGTGGTCTAGGGCTATACCCAAGGTTATGGGCTTGATTATGGGGATACTTTTTCTTCGGTTGCTAAGATGTTTTTTATTCATATCATTTTTTAGCATTTGCTACATTGTGCTGTTGGCTTTTGCATTAGTTGGATATCAAAAATGCCTTTTTTGAATAGTGATTTGCTAGAAGAAGTTTGTATGGAGCAACTACTATTGGCTTTGTTGCTCGAGAGAGTCTGACAAGATTTGTCCTTATATAGCTAAGCAATCACCTTGGGTATGGTTTGGTTATTTTAGCATGGTTGTTTTATAATTTAGATTGAAACAGTGTGATATCGACCATTTAATTTTTATCGACATTCATCAATAGGAAAACGTCTTTGACTAATTGCCTAAGGGGATGATAGAATTATCACTGAAATTGATGTTGAAGGTATAAGAGAGTTAGAAAATTTTTTGCAACAATAATCTCAAACAAATGAATTGGGGCTTTTGATGTATTGTAAGATTAAAATAGAGCTTAGCTATTTCTTAACACAATTATACTCATCACACCTTGAGTTAAGTGTGCTAGGCTTTCGATTGTGTCACTCGTTGATGGATCTCAATATTAAGTTGCTACCTGATGAAGGAAATTTGATACCAAATCTAGGATGATGTAGAAGATTGGTTGGCAAAATCAACTATCTTATAGTAAGTGTAGTGAATCAGTTGTTAGGCTCTCCTCGGGAAGGTCATTTGGGAGCTGTCATGCATATTCTTCGATACATCAAACGAGCTCCTAGCAAGGGGTTATTCTATGGGAATAGATGGCAGCTTGACATTACAAGTTATTTAGCTACTAATTGGATAGAATCTCCTGTTGACTATCGCTTTCCATTCGAAAATTGGTATTCATAGGTGGAAAATTAAATTCCTAGAAAAGTAAAAAGCAGGTTGTGGTATCATGTCATAGTGCAAAATTTGAGTTGCGTTTAATGGTACTAATTACGTGTGAGTTGATATGGATAAAATGAGTTCTCACGAACCTTTGAGTAGACTATTCTTCACCAATGAAATTAATGTATGACAATTAAACTGTCTTGCATTTCGTCTCAAATCTTGTATTTAATAAGCAAACTATGCATATCGAGATTGATTGTCATTTTGTATGAAAGAAACTGTTAACAAAAGAGATAACCACCTCATATATTAATTTAAGCGATCAACTTATCAATTTATTCACTAAATCCTTAAGTGGTCCTGGAGTTAATACATTTGTAACAAGCTTGGCACATATAATGTACCAGCTCGAAGAGGAGTGTAATTAGAGTAAATGATAATATTATAATTATACCTATATGATTCTATAAATATGGATGTTTAGTGCTCATTGAGTACAAAGCGTTTTCCTCTATTTGTTTCCCTTCTCTATACTTAACAAAGGTTTTTGCTAAACGGGCAGGTTCTGATAAAAATACTCATCTGCTTGCTCTTAAGGTTCCATATTAAGCCACCTGGACCCTTTGAGACATTGTGGGGGTATTTAACCTCTTAAAGGAAGTGATTAGGATTTGTTTGGAATGGATGGTGAAAGGAATATATTGCAAATAGCGTGAGATGATTTACTGCCAAATTCACACTATTTTGAAGTCATTCCAAAACTTGGTACTCTAGCAAGGAACCACATTTTTAATTCCT
Organism: Nepenthes mirabilis; assembly: GCA_025585075.1. Taxonomy (NCBI): domain Eukaryota; kingdom Viridiplantae; phylum Streptophyta; class Magnoliopsida; order Caryophyllales; family Nepenthaceae; genus Nepenthes; species Nepenthes mirabilis. The sequence goes on along the minus strand of JAODPA010101815.1, from coordinate 32,710 downwards.
GTGGTTTACAATGCTCCAACCATGAAAGGGAAGACTGCAGAGAAGAAAAGAAAAATGGTTTCTAACCATTCCTTTGGAAAAAAAGTGCTATAAAGGAAGTTGAGAATTATTGTCAAAAAGAATTTGTTTGATTCTTGATGTTAGTGTTCCATTAAATATTGGAGCTTTTGTATTACAAATTATTTTTGGATGAAGATTGTATATTCTTATTAGTAGGAGGGACTTTAGCCTGCCAACCCAACATTCCTATTACGCCAGCCAAAACTTGGTACTCTAGCAAGGAACCACATTTTTAATTCCTGTGGTTTACAATGCTCCAACCATGAAACGGAAGACTGCAGAGAAGAAAAGAAAAATGGTTTCTAACTATTCCTTTGGAAAGAAGTGCTGTAAAGGAAGTTGAGGATGTGTGTAATGTTGCTGCCGGTAGAGTCTTTAATGAGAAATTAAGTAAATTTATTGTCAAAAAGAATTCATTTGATTTTCGATGTTAGTTGATTTGTTGCAGCCCGTGATTATTCAACCCTTATTTTGATACTCATTTCTATGAAGCAAATTTGAATTCTTTGAATGGCTGTCATTCCATTCTGCACCAACTCACTCTGTGTTTTTTTTTTTTTTTGGTTCTATCTCTATCCCTTCTAGTCATCTAGTGCTAATAATTTCAGTCAAATCATGCTATTCCACCTAATTTGACATCATTTTGCGTATCAGAAGTTGTTGATATATTGCTTCTCATTTGACGTGGCAACATACTGCTTTGTGGATTGTTTTGAGAAAGTGTAAGTCGGTACATTGCTGTAAGGACAAGAAGTCGGATTATCGATATTTCACCATAACTCTTTCTTTTCTTTTGTGGTGTTATGAACCTGCTAATTGCCAGGCAAGGGAGAAATTTGCCTCTTTGAAAAAAGGTACACGTGAAGAAATAGTTGCTGGGCTAGAAGAGGTATTCTCTCTCTGCTTTTCCCTCAATTTTTACACTTATTATTGATCCAGGATCCTTTTCTTCCAAACCTTTTACCAAAATATACAAGTTCTCATTTTATAATTTGTAGCACCTTTCTTTGATCTAATAGAAACATGTTTGTAGTTTACATTCATGTAACTGATCTTGTAGATGCTTGAAAATTTAACTACCATAACCACTGTGATATGCATCTTGGAAACTTGTTGTATATCAGATTTGTTTAGCATGTGTCTTGGTTGTTTGTTCAGGCCAACAACTATGAACTTGAATCCAACTCCCTTACCGTCCTTGGAGTAACAAAGACTTATTTGTGTTCTGAAAATTAGTAAAATTCATTATGATGACCAAATAATGTGGAATGGAGGACAGAATCCATTGAAAAATAACTAATAAAATAGAGATAACTAAAAGAGAAGCAGAACAATATCATAGCATTGATGAGACCTGTATAGAATTCTGCTGCGTAGCAGGATAACAGCTCCTAGTCTAATTCCAGAAAAATCCCTGTTTTCCTTTACCACCAGGTTTATACATTAATGGTGTGACTTTAATGAGTCCTATGCTTATTTCTATTTGGTGAACCATAAAGTCTTCTTCTCCAGTGCGTAAGGCATAGACGAGTTCTTATGATGTTGATAATCTTATTCCATTATTGCAAATAGTATCTCAATTGTGATTGTAGTGCATAACTGGACCTTATTATTTCCAGGTATTGGTATTAGCAGTTTCAAAATAATGATAGGCCTTTGAAGCTTTAATTTGAAGAGAATCATGGAAAATCTGATTATCTTCTTGAAAAGGAAGAATTAGAATTTTGACTCTTTACATGATGAATGGTCTTTATGGAAGGGTAACGGCTAGTGTTAGAACTAAAGGAGGAGAGGATTTTCCTATTATAATAGGAATGCATCATGGGTCAACTTTGAGTCCTTACATATTTGCCTTAGTTTTGAATGAACTTACAAGACATGCCCTAGATTAAGTTCCTTGGTTCACGCTATTTGTTAATAATATTATTTTGAAAGATAAAATTCAAGCAGTAATAGAAGTGTAGTTAGCATTTTGGAAAGAGGCCCTAGAATCTAGAAGGGTTAGGCTAAATAAAAATTAAACAATGATAGGCCAAGCCATTTCTGGTAATTCTAGGTTGAATAACAAGTCAAATGAAAATCAATGATCAATATATTCCTTTGAGGACTAGATTTGTTAACTAGAATAGGGAGATTGACAATTAAGTGGCACATTTGATTAATGCAAGTTGGTTAAAATAAAGAAATGCTTTGGGAGTTCTTGTGATTGGAGGGTAACTCTAAACTTACAAGGAAAATTTAATACGATAACTATTAGGCCTGATATATTTTGCAGATTGGATTGTTGGGCAATTAGACATGTATAATAATGTGTTGTGGAGGTGGAAATTTTAAGATTGATGAACAAGGTCATTCTAAAGTATAAGAAAAGAATATATCATTGAGGTTAAGATGGTTTGGATATTTAAGATAAAGGCTATTGGCTTTATGAATCCCAATAAGAAAAGGTGATTCGTTGAGGTTGGTGGGAAGGAAAAATGGGAGATGTGGCCCTTAAATATATTGGAGTAATGTGATAAAAAAGTCTGAATTGCTTGTACTAAGCTGCGCAAAATAACATAAGCAAATTCATATTGCCCATTTAGTGGGACTGGGTTTTTTGTTGTTGTTGTTTACATCGTGAAAGATAACTGAAATTTATATAAAGGCATACTAGAGTCATCCATAAGTTGTGTAATGGTGGAAGCGAAAATGGAAAGGGTTAAAATATGAGGCAATTTTCCTGTTTATGCCTATGCTTGGCCAATTGATTGGGTGTATTGTTTTATCAATTATTGCCTATTAATTTTGCCACATTGATGGCCACTTTAGGGATAAATAATGCCTTTGTAGAGGCTAGTGATACTTTTGCGGATATTAGGCTTGTTATGGAAGTCAGTTACTGGAGACTACAGAACTTATTAACTTCTTATTAGGATTGTGACCAACTGTATAAAATGTCTTCCATGCCTAATTACAGAAATCATCTTTTATACTTCCATTTTGGGTTGAATTTTTGCCCTCTCTCATTGATATTGATGTTGATGTAGGACAACAGACAACCACAAAGTTTGGAAACCATAAGAGGCTGTTTGGTTGCAAGAATTGAACCCTGGAATTTGAAATTGAAATTTGAATTTCAGTCCTAATTTCAATTCTATTGTTTGGCATTGGGTGGAATTAGAATTCTAATTCCATATGCCAATTCCATGGAATTGAAAAATAGTGTATGATGGTTATTTTTAATTTTTAGGGGTAGAGTAAAAAATTATAATTTTGAGGCTGTAAATTGTTTAATAATTAGATATAATAAAATCAAACCATATGAGACTCATTGGATAAAATATTTTTTGTTGTTCGGGTCGAGTAGAGGCGAGCCGATCATAGTTTTATTATTT
>JAODPA010101815.1:7603-29200 GCA_025585075.1 Nepenthes mirabilis | reverse complement strand
ATATATTAAAAAATTTGTAGTTTATATTAGGCTACGTATTTTTTATTTGTATGGATTAAAATGTTAATCATGTATCAAGTTTATTTTTTTCTCTCAAAATTATGATTACGTATACAATCCAAATAACATAATTTGAATTCTATCAAATTTCAATTCCAAAACAATTAAAATTAGATTTGCATGTTCAAATTTCAATTCCAATTATGCAATTCAAACTGACCTAAGGGAAATTAGATCTGAATTCAAAAGGCAAGATGACTTGGGGATTATCTATGGATGAGAATGGGTGGTTTGATTTATGGCATGATTTATGGCAAGTGTGTATGAAGGCACAAGGAAGATTCTAAACTGCAACGGTTAGGCATAGGGCTTTAGTTTTGGCTACACTACTGCCATATTTGAGAGGAGGTAGTGGCTGAAATAATAGCAAGCTATGCTGGGGATAGTGCTGTATTTTTGCTTTGGTCTGTGTGTCTTCTGGTAAGATTTTGTGGGCTGTTTAAGTTGCAAATTTTGGTTTAAATGATGAAAAGTTAATGATCAAGCTCTGCAATCAGGTAGAGACTAGGAAATCCTCCTATGGATTGGAGGGATGTACTCAACATGAATTCCATGTCAATCAGATAGAGACTAAGAACCTCCTATGGATTGGAGGAATGTACTCAACATGAATTCCATGCGGCCAGAAATGACTTTAATACCTGCTTAAAATTCAGTAATGCACTCTAGTTCATGCAATCTTCCTCTGTTGGAATTACCCATTCTCTAGTTGTTGGAGCTGGTGAGAAATCTGCCTCTTCATTTTCTGTTGTAAATTCTCTTTTATTCAGTTGCCTGATTGGCCTCTTCACATTCTCTCCTTCCTCTAGAATCATTATCATAAAACCAAGGCCTACTTATGAATGGCTTTAGCTTGATCAGACTGAAAACATTTGATGCCCAAAACAATTTTTTCTTAGCGATGGATGTCCAGTTTCTTTGGAGCTTGTTCCCTATCATATGATCTGTCAATTAGAGAGAGGCAGGGGAGGCTTTGTAGTAGAAGTCATATCATACTATCACATGATAGTGACCAAGCTATGTAAATATTTATTTATATAAATATGCAAAGAAACAAGATGTCCTTGCTAACAGGAACTTGATTGGGGCATCACAGCTTTCTGTCTGCGCTGTACCTTGTCAACAATGTTCTTTGCACCAATGGTGGAGCTATGGCCCTACTAAATGTCAACTTACTTAGGACAATGCATACAATTAGGAATATATTTGTCTGTGATTAGTCTTTACCAGTATATTTGACACCCAGGGATTATGAATATATTTGCTGTACTAATTAAGGCTACAACACGGAGCAGGTTGTGGATTGTGTGGTCTTTCTGACAATGGTTGGTATTGCAATGACAAATAAGTCAGTTGCATCATATATTCTCTTTGGCATTTCAGTGTTATATGCTTTTGTCTGAAACAGACTGCTATGTCATGGTACATTGTTATTTCCATCAATATCTGATTTTGAAATTTTCAAGAGCTTTCTGACACCTTATATTTCTAGGATCTTCACAACTCAAAGTCATCATTTGATAAAAGTCGCTTCAATCTGGTATGCTGAATAATACAATTATTGTTTGGATTCAGAACCCCACATACACCCAGCACACACTCTTGGATACACGTTTACGATTTTCTTGATTGCTAATGGTCCTTTTTCCCCTATGGTTTTTAAGGATATCAGGCAAATGCTCTCATGAGTATTGAAGCAAAAATGAAGTACGAATTTTTGGAATCTTTTAGTGCAATCATGGATGCTCACCTGAGATATTTCAAGCTGGTGAGTACTTTGGCCGCTGTTCTTTTCTTTGTCAACAGTATTGGTTGACATTATCACTGAACTCGAACTTAAACATTTTCAGGGATATGATTTACTAAGTCAAATGGAGCCTTTTATTCACCAGGTACAACCTAAATCTCTCTCCTTGGGAAGTATGACTGTAGGGAAAGACGAATTTTTTGGGACATATAGGGATGATTAATTCTTCTTTGCCTTCTTTTCTTTTCCATCTGGTGTGCAATTTAGATATTGAGTTTTCAACTATTTCATAGGTGAAACATATTATTATAATTCAGAGATATTGATATTAGTTATAGTTCTTCCCTTAGTTTTTTCGCTCTTGTTCACCGAATATATATGATCATTTTGTTTCCATCCAACACATTTTTTTATCTTTTACTGCAAACATATTTTCTTATCTTTTACTGCAAACATATTTTCTTATCTTTTACTGCAAACAGGTCCTTGACTTCATGTAACCATAGGTTTTTGCTTTTGGGGCACATTTTGGTGATGATGTGCTTTTAAGATCCATGAATTTTTGTAAGAAGATAATAAATTCATTGGTGGAGGATGGAGAGACTTGATATTCCCCTAGGGGAATAAGGTAAAAATCCTTGAGGGGAAAATTCTAAATTAAGATGCTCCAGTTTCACTGGAGGGATGAAAATTGCTATAAAGGTCCCTAGCTGTAGCCCAATGTGAGGCAAAAAGCACTTTACTTCCATGGGGGAAGATATTGCTCATTGAAAGTTCTTTCATGCTGCCACATATGTATTCACTCAATTATGATAAACCTGCATGTCTCCAGAGTCTTGCCTCTACTACATATATAAGATAGCTCCATAATCTCAAGATGATGGACTGTCTAGAATGTAAATGATTTCATTGTTCCATTACAGTGAAAATGAGTGTCAGGAGACGGAGGCATACTAAGTCTCCCGACTCAAACTTGGTTAATGCTGATCTGATGAATACCATCTGCAAACCATGATAGTGTCTTGACACTAGACTGGCTTTTATTTCTCAAATAAAGTGAAAAAAAAATGATGTGTGTTATGTGTAAGAGATGGGATTTAATGTCCAAATTCCAGGTTTGAGCTGGTTGACAAAATGGCTTTGGGCTTTCATTAACAAAATCAAATTACAATACCAAAAACATTGAATTCCCCATAAATGGATCTCCTTCAGGAAGGAGGCTAGAAATTTTTATTAACATTTTATTTCTTTGTACTTGGGAGCAATTTTATTCCAATAATTGTCTTAGGAAGCCGTTGAAACTGTCTGATAGTACTTGCCAATACATGCATATAAAACCCCAGGCAATGGTGTTATTGGAAGTGTGACGATCTGACTGCTATACAGGATTTAGTGCTACTCCATGTTGAGGTCTAGTGGGAGCCACCTTCAAAACCCATGGGAGCTAGATCTACCGTCATTTATTTAACATTTTTTTGGAGTATATCTGTGCCAAAATGCTTAGAAAAACCACTGGATGTTTTGTGTAGATTGATGGCCTTTCCATCAAATCAGAGTGCACAGAGGATTCAGTTATAATATTTAGTCCATATAAAATTGACTGTCTTGTCTGATAAATTACAAGCTTATTATTTTGCTGGGAGTTGGGGAAGTAGGTGCGTGACTCTCAGTCTCAAGGAACGTGTAAAATGGACCTAAATATAAGCTAAAATGCTAGAAATATTACTTTTTGTAAGTCTGCTGCTTTAGAGAGAAGTGGGTCTTCCACCCCCTTGGCTTGCCCTTGAAACTTCACAATTTTTCCTGAAATTTATCCCCTAAGAGGAAGAGGCAAGTTTGCGATTGTGAAGCGATTGACAAGTCATTTTTGCTGAGATTAGAGCATTGACACTACTGTAGGACAAATGGAAAGGCACTGTGGAGTGAGTTTTTGTTGCAATTCTCTGTGCAGAAGATGATTGTAATATCTACGGAAAGAAGATGTGGAATAGATTCCTATATCCCATGTTCACTATACTCTTTAAGAAGATCAAACACCCCATCCATAATTCTACTCGAGACCTCCATCACTAAGATTTGAGAAAGTGGAGATGTGAGAAGGGGTCCTTTTTTAAGTCCACTTGAACACTGTAAGGAAACCTGAGGGCCCATACCATTAACAATAAAACTATAGAGTTGGTATACAGTGATGCCTCTATCTTCTCCATGTGGTGCCTGAGCTTATATTTTGGAAGCAGAGTGAGTTGTATTTGAGAAATGAAAGTTTAGGTGGCTAGTCAAGTAAGAATGAATTGATGGGCCTGATGCGCTGAAGATAGGAAAGATTCACCCTATTTCTGCAGCATCTGTGACGCCTTTCTGTGCTGCGACTAAAGAGTTTAAGGTGATATACATGAGAGGCTGGTAGTATATGTCCTCTACTCATTAAGAGGTTTGAGAGTCAAAGTTGCTTCTAAAGCCTGCTTCCTTGTGTCTACTCTCAGTTTCAGAGAAAGATCGCTAGCTGTCCTGGCAAAAAAAGGATGAAAGACAGCTGGGTTATGGATTTTGGGAAGAAAGCCACTTCTACTTTGTACTAGTTGTATATCTGGAAGGAGAGAAATGGGAAGAACTTTTAAGGGAATTATTTTCTTCACCTGTTAGTTATGTTTCATATCAACAGCAATGCCTGCTGTGTTCTTTTGATGTTTTTGTCTCCACTTCTGTAATTGGGTGACATCCTACTTGATTTTCCCTCTCAAGAAGGTCTGACTTTTCAAAAGAGGAAAATGGTTGAAATACATAGCTGGCGTCGAACTACCGGGAAGGCTATTTTTCATGGGTGCTTGAACTGTTTTTCCTTCTATTGTTCTATATGTGCACTTAGTCAGCTAGCTTTATCATATATCTTTGACAATTGGTTTTATATCTAGCCAACATGCCATAACATATAAACTTTAAATTCTGTGGCTCCTTTTGCATATAAGGTTGACGCACTTGGAGTGAAATCTATTCTACTATCAGAACACTAACATGATCCGTCACTCCAAAATGGATAATTCAACTAACTACACCCTTTTTCATCATAACTTGGAAAAAGGTGTGTATTCTCACAAATTGAAGTCCAAACATAATACGGTATTGTTTCTACCAGTATGTTAATACCGGGATGATTTTAAACTTGAATTACAGTAATTAGTTACATTGTTCTCCCTTGGTTATGGAACATATTCCTTTAGTGCTATGTGGTTTGCCTTCCTTTTGGCAGTGTTCTAGCAGTGTTCTTTTATGTGTTCTCATGAAATGCTGACATAATTATTAAATTTCATGCATACAGCATACATTGATCCTTAACAGCAATAATGTGTTTATTGACACTTTGTAAGAGAAAGAATAACAATTTATCAGTGTGAAAGTGTGTGATTAAGCTTATTCATATGCTGCACCACCCGTAAATGAAACTCTCTCATAGTTCAGGTACTGGCATATGCACAACAGTCTAAAGAAGTGGCGAATACAGAACAAGACAAGCTAGCACGGAGGATTCAGGAATTCAGGACTCAAGTGGAGATCGATAATCTTCGAGCTGCAAGTAATACAGATGCTTCAACAAGTGTTAATAATGGTGTTCGTGTTGTTGATGTGAATTCTTATAAAGACATCCAGGCTATCATGCAGTCCACTGCAAACGGGGAGGTAGATTTCCTTTTCTGTTATTTTCTTTTGTAGACCTTGATAAGCACCTCCCACCCTCCCGTTTTCCACTGTTATCTATTTGCATTGCCTTGAGATTTAGTAATCAAAATTACATGTTTGTCCTTTTATGCCATTTTCTAATATCATCAAATTCTCTTCTTTGTTTGCAAATTCACATCAACTTTTCATTGGGAAAAATCTATCTATAGATGGTTACTGAGAGGCATGTTGTTGTATTTTTTTTTTTGAAACAGGTCCAAACAATCAAACAAGGATATCTCCTAAAACGATCTTCAAATTTGAAGGGCAATTGGAAAAGGCGATTCTTTGTGCTAGACAGTCATGGGACTTTATATTATTACAAAACCAAGGGTGCAAAATCTATGGTTAGAAATTTTGTACTATCACTTCTCTCTTGTTGGATCCAAAGTTTGCAAAAACATAGCTTTTAAAATAATTGTCTGCAGAGGACATGCCTAGTCAAGTCTATGATCAATCGTACAGCAGAAGGGATAGTGAATGTGCCCAGAACAAATACATTTTGATGGATTGGGGGAGGGGGGGGGAGTGAATAATCATGCAGTGAGATTATTGTTGATGTGAGATATCTTATCATGTATTAACATGTACCTGCATAGTGTCATTAATACCACCGTCTCCTTACAAGATTCTATGCCATGAATTAATCACTAGAATTGGTGAGAAGATATATGTTTGCAGCATCTCAGCATTGAATTCTTATGAGCGTTGGGATTCTTTGATAATCCACCTTATTTAATGTCTTGCTGAAACAGATATTGTTAGGGTCATTTTTATGGTTGGCATATTCCGTGTCCATGTCTAGTTATGTGTTGATATCAGATTATGTTTCATTGAAGTGCTGCATCAACGTATTTCCGTAGCTATTCGTTTCCAGGTTACAGGAGCACCGCGCCTGCCGTGCTTTAGCCATCCACTTGAGCTGAGATTCTAGTACCATTGAGCCTGTCGTGAGCTTGTTGGCCGCTTGAGCGCAATTTCTCGAACCCATCCGCTCGTTGTTCGCCGCCTTCTCACTCAAGCGCACATAGGGTTTCTCTTGAAACCCTCAGTGATCTCGCTGTGCGCTCGAGCCACGCTTTAAACCTGTTTTTCGAGCCCTTTATATATATGCACCTTATTTCATTTGCCCTAATTTGATTTGCAGCATTTTAGAATGCCGCTCTTGAGAGAAAGTCTTCTTTTACTTCATTATTCTTGCTCCAATTGAGAAAACCGAAACTACATCGTTGTACTTCATGTTCTAATGGGTTTTCTCACCACTTTTCTTTTCCGATTTAATACTCCTACCCTTGTACCTTTGTTGGCGACGTGGGTGTTGTGAAAAAGGGGATTCGATCGTGTTCACGACCTCAAGCGGTCCAAGAGAGAAGATTGACGTAAATACCGGAAGGCGTTCGGTTCTGTTGCCACGGGCAAATCTAAGGAGTTCCTTGACAGGGATCACAAGACGGGAGTAAGTCAGTTAGGTTAGCGCATTTGTACCACCCGATCTGTAAGTTAATTTTCATAGTGGATACCTTCTCTGGCTGTTGAAACTCGGATGATTTTTCTCGATTTCCGTCGATATCGAGTTTTTCCTTTGTCACGAAAATTGTGTCTTTTTATTATTATTTATTATCGTATATTTTTATACTTATTATTATTGTTGGCATCTAGAAATAAATATTTATTACGTATATTGAATATTTAAATTTGTACTGCTTTCGCTAATCTTGCACTGGGTCAAAATATTATTGTATAATTTGGGACGAAACGTCCTTTTTCAATTGGTATCAGAGCCATCCCCCGATTTGCGACCCCGATCTAGATGCATACTGATCAATCGTTATCTGTTTCTCTCTACTTTGATGGGAGTAATTATGCCTATTGGAAGGTTTGTGTAAGTGCCTTTCTTAAATCAATGGATGAGCGAGTTCGGACTAGTACTCAAATTGGGTGGACTCCACCTACAAGTTCCACCGGTGACGAACCAAAAGTATTATCTTTGTGGACTAAGGAGGAACTTGATGCATGTAATTGGAATAGTAAGGAGTTCCATGCTATTTTTATGGTCGTTTCCCCCGAAGAATTTAAATGCATTTCTATGTGTGAGACATCAAAGGAAGCTTGAAACATTCTTGAAATTACCCACGAAGGAACTAAATTAGTTAAAAATTCAAAATTACAAATGCTCACCACTAAGTTTGGAGAAATACCAATGAAAGATGACGAGACATTTGATGAATTTTATACAAAATTGAATGATATTGTGAACTCGACATTCAATTTAGGAGAACATATTCCTGAAAATAGAATTGTTCAAAAAGTTATACGATTTTTGCCTGAACGTTTTAAACTAAAAGTCACTACCATTGAAGAAAGTAAAGATCTAGATAAATTGAAAATGGAATAACTTATTGGATCCTTTCAAACTTATGAGCGCACTCTTCCTCAATCAAAAAGAAACAAATCAATTGCCCTGAAAACTGTAATGGAAGTGATTTAAGAAATATTTCAAAAATAAGAACAGCAAACGACCCTCCAAGGGAACTGATTAATCTCACACTTCGATCAAGAAAGATAAAAAGGAAACTAAAGATTCCAAAAATAAGAAACCCCAAGGAATCCAATGCCATGAATGTCACGGCTTCGGTCATATCCGGACCGAGTGGCCAAATTTTAAGCGTTAGAAAGGAAAAGCTTCAAATATGTCTCTAACAGACGATGAAAATGATGCAAATCACGATAAAAAATCCTCTGAAGATGATGAAGTAAATTATATGGCATTTAAGATATCTATTATTAGTGATGACGAAGCCACTAGTTCACCTCCTGAACAATCAGACTTTTCTTATGAAGAATCTGATAATGATTTTGATGAACTTCAAGAAGCATATGACAAACTGTTTAGGCAATACTTGAAAGTAAAGAAAACAAATAAAACCTTAAATAGTAAACTTATCGACCTGGAAAGAGAAAAGGCAGAAGTTATGACAAAATTGAAGGGTGCCACTATTGCTCATTATGATCTGGAAGTGAAAAATAGCTTCTTAATCGCTAAAATTAATTTTCTAGAAGTGGAGCTTGAGAACACTAAGAACGATCGGAAAAAATTCTTAAGTGGAACTAAAAAATTTGATCATATGTTGGGGCTTGGGAAAGTAGCTGGTAATAAAAAGGGTTTGGGGTATGTTGAGAAAATTTTCCAATATGACCCACAACCTAAAACTATTTTTGTTTCCGCCACAAAAAGTCCACTAAAAAATACTAACACATCCAAAGTCACTAATACGGTGCCTCAACGTGTTGAGAAAAGATTTGGCATAACTCCTTTGCCTAATCTACATAGTCAAAAAGTCATGAACAAACCCACAAAAACTTACAAGTCATGTACCAATTTCAATCAAAGATCTATGAACTCTTCTCCCATGCCTGAGTTTGTGCTTGCCTGTCATGCGTGTGGAAACGTTGGTCACATTCGTCTTCGATACTATACCATGAATCTTTTGTATAACCAAAGACAAAAGATGAAAATTAATAAATTTGTTGATCACATTCAGCAACTGAATGAACAAATAAAAAGGTTGAATCAGAAAGTAAATTCAGAGAGAAAAATCTGGATAAAGAAAAGTGAGCTGAAAAACTTTTCAAAAACATATTCATGCAATGTTGCTCATATTGCCTTAAAAGCTCAAAATCAGCCTCAGTGGTATTTGGATAGTGGATGCTCTAGACATTTGTGGAAATAAAGTCATATTCTCCTCGATGTCAGACCATCCTGATGGGACGGTTGTCTTTGGTGATGGCGCTAGAGCACCTATTCTTAGCCAAGGTCTGATTTGTATCTTTGGACTCTTAAAGCCTTGTGATGACTTGTATGTCTTAGGGTTGAAATCTAACATCCTGAGTATTAGTCAATTCTATGATGACAACTTTGAGATCCGAATTTTCCAAGACAAATGTTCCATCTACGACACAAATGGCTTGATTGTCGTAGAGGGCAAGAGAACTCCCGACAATCTTTATGGTATCAAGCCAAACCACATTCTTGGATGCAACTCCGCTAAAATTGACACTATAAAATTATGGCATCAACACCTTGGCCACTTAAATTTTAAAAGCCTATCAAAAATTTTGAAGAAAAGCTGTGTTGTAGGGCTTCCTAAACTGCCGAATGTAAAATATCATGTGTGTGACCCTTGTCAATTAGGAAAACAAATTAGAACTAGTCACTCATCTCATAGTGACATCCACACATCGCGACCCCTTGAACTAATTCATATCGATCTTATGGGGCCTTCTAAAACTGAAAGTCTAGGAAAAAAAAGTACATTTTAGTAGTTGTTAATGATTACTCTAGGTATTCTTGGATAGACCTTATTCGAAAAAAGTTTGACACGTTTGACCACGTAAAAGTTTTATGTAGAGAACTCACTAATGAAAAAGGAACTTTTATCATTAGAATTCGAAGTGATTATGGAAAGGAGTTTGAAAATTCTAATTTTGAAACTTTTTGTAATGCTGAAGGAATTCACTATGAATTCTCATTCCCCATCACCCATCAACAAAATGGGATTGTTGAACGCAAAAATCGGTTATCTAAGAAATGGCCAAAACTATGATCCAATGTAAGAATGTTGCCATGCACTTTTGGGGTTAGGCCGTAAGTACAGCTTGTCACATAATCAACCAGGTCTACCTAAGACCCGGGATAGAAACTGCCCCATATGAACTATGGAAAGAAAAGAAAACCAATGTTAAGTATTTCCATATTTTTGGTAGTCAATGCTTTATTTTACAAGATAAGGAAAATTTAGGCAAGTTTGACTCAAAAAGTGATGAAGGAATATTCTTGGGATATTCCCTAACTAGTCGAGCCTATCGGGTCTACAATTTACGCACTCAAACGGTTATGGAATCCATAAGTGTTGTTGTGAATGATATCTCTCATGAGCATCCGAAAAGCTTTGACTTTTCTAATAAAGAGGATAATCATGTTGACTCTTCACCCAATTCAACATTTCCTGATATTGAGCAAGCAACTCCTAAAGTCATCCCTACAAGTAAACCTTTTGTTAGAGTTAAGCTCAATCATCCAAAAGACCTTATGTTAGGCGATGTGAGTGAAGGTATGAGGCTACGTCACTGTGTTCTAAACCAGCTTGCCTATGCCTATTATGTTTCTCACATCGAACCTAAAAAGGTAGAAGAGGCATTGTCCGATGTGTGCTAGACAAATGTCATGCATGAGGAATTAAATCAATTTGTGAGAAATGATGTATGGTCCTTGGTTTCCCGTCCTACACATACAAATGTCATTAGAACCAAATGGATCTTCAAAAACAAAACCAATGAAAATGGGAATATCACCCGAAATAAAGCTCTCCTTGTTGCTCAAGGATATACTCAAGTGGAAAGCATTGACTATGATGAGACTTTTGCCATTGTGGTTTGTTTCGAATCTATCCGTATTCTTCTATCTATTGCTTATACCATGGGATTTAAACTGTATCAAATGGATGTCAAAAGTGCATTCCTAAACTGTTTCATTCAAGAGGAAGTCTATGTAGAACAACCAAAGGGCTTTGTGAATCCCACGTTTCCAGACCATGTGTACAAACTAAAAAAGGCTCTATATGGACTTGAGCAAGCTCTCAGAGTTTGGTACGAGCGTCTCACCTCGTACCTTAGTGATCATGATTTTGTTCGGGGGGCAGTGTTGATAAAACTTTATTTGTAAAAATGACCGAAAAATGTATGTTGGTAGCCTAAGTTTATTTTGATGACATTGTTTTTGGTGCTACAGTCGACTCCTATGCTCATTCCTTTGCTAACTGTATGGCCTCAGAATTCGAGATGAGTATGGTCGGAGAATTTAGATACTTTCTTGGCTTACAAATTCGGCAACTCTCTCACGGTACTTTTATTTCCCAAGCCAAATATGCCAAGGATCTTATCAAACGTTTTAATCTTGATAACTCCAAACATACCTGGTCACCCATAAACACTTCCTCAAAACTGGATCGTGATCTTGCGGGAAAGAGCGTTGATCCAACTCTTTATAGAAGTATGATCGGTAGTCTCCTGTATTTGACCGCTAGCCGACCCGATATTGCATTTATTGTCGGTGTCTGTGCTCAATATCAATCTAATCCAAAATAATCCCATTTAAGTGTTGTGAAGCGTATCATGCACTACATCAACGGGACTTCTGATTATGGGATTTTCTTCTCTAACGACTCAAATTTCGCCTTGGCCGGCTATTCCGATGCCGATTGGGCTATAAATGTTAATGATTGAAAGAGCACCTCCTGTGGATGTTTTTATGTTGGCTCCAACCTGGTGGCTTAAATGATTAAGAGACAAAATTCCATCTCATTATCTACAGCCGAAGCCGAATACATTGCTGCAGGGAGTTGTTGCACACAACTCCTATGGATGAAGCAAATGTTTCTTGATTACGGTATTATCTAGGATACGATGCTTGTTTACTGTGACAATATTAGTGCTATAAATATTTCTAAAAATCCAGTCCAACACTCTCGCACCGAACATATTGATATTCGGCGTCATTTTATTCGTGAACTCGTGAAAACTCGAGTCATATCACTTGAACATACTCCAACCGACAATCAAATGGCCGACATCCTCAATAAACCCTTAGATAGTGTGCGTGTTGAATTTTTGAGAACAGCCATCGGTGTGTGTTCGCCATTCGAAGAATGACTCATATTTTTTTTCTCAAAAAGGAGAGAAAGTGGCAATTTTTTTGGGATGAATTTTTTGTTAAATGGGAAAATTTTTTGTGTAGTTTTTTGTTATTTTTTTTAAAGCACAATGCAATAAACACAATAAAAAGAAAAACAACACAAAAAAATGGGGTGCGCACTTTGTGCGCTGGCCCACCATGGGCTCTACCGCAGGCTGCTTCCCTTTATCTTCCGGCGAGCAGCGTGCGCAGCTCAAACCCTTGTTCCACTCCCTCTCTGCTCGCATGCTTACCTCTCTCCGAGTACCTCTCTCTCTCTCTCACCCATCTCAAGATTTACCCTATTTTTTTTCCATTGTGGGCGTCATCGAGGTAATTTCTCTCTTTCCTCTCCTTTTTTTCTCATCTGTTGTGCCGTTCGCCATTAATGGCGTCGCTAGGCCCTCTTCCCTTCATTTTTGGCTGGATCTGTTCGTGGGTCACCGCTTTCTTGCCTATTTGCTCCAGATACACCAGTTATTGCGTGGATTTGGTGCGCCGGCCATGGATCTTGTGCCTCCCCTGTTTCCTGTCTCTCACGGCGCCATTAATGGTGCCTCCTTGCCTTTCCTCACCACCCGTGTTTGGGCGGCCCAAACCACAGGTGTGTGTGGTCCTCCCTGGCTGTGAAGATTGGCCGGCAACGGTGACTAGGGGTGGCAGTGTACCGTTGGACCTCTGGCGCTGCTCTAGGTGCTTCTCGACGCTTCTCACGAGCTGTTGCTTAACGCTGCCAGCCGCTGCGCCTCCCTTCGTGGCTCACACAGCACACACCATCACATTCACACAAAAAAAAAAACAAAAAAGGGAGAAAGAAACAGGGGCACCAAGAAACAAATATATATATATATATATATAAACTTATATATATATATATAATTAAACGCGGGCATCGATATAACCTTCTTTAAGTGTATTTAAATTTTTTTTTTGTATCTTTTAGATGTTGGCACCGAGGAAATCCTTGGCGCAAAAATCCATCGGCAAATGTAATCGACCGAGTGGGCTCTCCGCTCCCGATTGTTTTATCAGTCCAGAGGCTGAGGCATTATTCACCACCCACATGTCCCATCGGCAGCTCTCCCTTGAACGGGAAGTCCGCCTTGACTCCCTCGACCCCTCCATATCTTCTGTTTTTATTGACCACCGTTGGGGGTCGGCCCTCATCGGTTTGATTGCTCTGTCTCTTGTTCTTATTCAAGAGTTCTATTCTAATATTCACGAGACTTCCATTCCTTCTCCACCTACTTGTGGAATCTGATTGTACGAGTTTTTATCCTCCCTCGTGTGACCAATCCCGATTATCTTTTCTCTCCATTCTCCCGGCCTCATCCAAACGAGGTCGCTACTTTCCTTCATGGTGCCCCCATGGAGTGGAATGGGCAATCTTTAAAGACCTCCATTTTCTCCCCTAGGCGTCTAGTTGTGAGCCGCATCATACTCACGAATATTTTTTCTGTCTCTCACTTTTTGTCCATTCCTATGGACAAAGCCATGTTTTCGTATGCTCTGCTGAGTGGCCGTCCCATAGACTTGTCGTCCCATTTCGCTTCTTACATTATCTCCCACTTCACCGCCCATAAAGATGATAATCTTCTTCACGGGTGCCTCATTCAGTGGCTGCTTGCTGGCCTCGGTCACCATTTTTCTGATCTTCCTCATCTCTAGCTCGCTCGCTCCATCACCTCCACTACCTTTGCTCAGATTTGGTCCCATTCTTGTCGATTTGCAGTGGACCCCCAAGAACCGTTCGATGAGTCTCTCCCTGCGGTGCCTCCCTATCAGCCCGAGGATGGATTATCTGGCTCCGTATCATACTTCCATGACCCCTCAGGTCCCGGACCGTCTGCTCCTCACTGGCACTTCACCTCTTCCTTAGCAGCTGTGATGGGCCAGATGTCCCGCCTTGCCGATCGATTTGAGCATATGTATTCCTCGCAGGAGCGGATCCTTGCTTCCCAGTCTCAGACGTAGTTACATATACTTGCTGGTTTTGAGCGTATGGATGCCCGCTTGGCTACACGAGACTGAGCTTCGATGGCGGCGGTGTCATTATGGTCATCAGCCCCTCGGCGATTCTTTATAGGCTTTAAGCGATCCCCTCTCTTTGGCTCTGTGTGACAAAAAGGGGGAGACCATTTTTATTTTGATAGGGGAGACCATATTTTTGTGGGAGACATTATTTATGTTAGGGGGAGCTGTGATTATTATTATTATTATTATTGTGAGGGGAGTTCTTCTTGAATTTTTGTGATGCTTGTATTTCTTTTGCTGACTTCATATCCTCTACTATCTTGCCTTCATTCATTTTGTTGCTGCATGTTGTCTTCTTTGTATATTGCTATCGCCATATTATATCATTTTGTATTATGCCTGTTTGTATTAATCATATTTGACCAGACAACACAGTTATAGTATCGGTGTGATAGTCATAACTTCGACACAGCAGTGCTAGTGTAGATTTTCATATTTACTAGTATTATTTTTATGTCTTACTAGGTGTAGATTTTTATGTACACAAGTTATATCTCGGTGGTATTTGAACCAGTGTTTCACTTGTATTTTTTTACTTTATATGTTTTGTTACAGAATTGTCAAATGAGGAGATTATTAGGGTCATTTTTATGGTTAGCATATTCTGTGTCCATATTTAGTTATGTGTGAATGTCGGGTTATGTTTCATCGAAGTACTGCATCAACGTATTTTCGTAGCTGTCCGTTTTCGGGTTCCAGGAGTACCGTGCCTGCCGTGCGCTCGCCATCCGCTCGAGCCGAAATTCCAGTACCATTGAGCCTGCAGTGAGCTCGCCAACCGCTTGAACCTAGATTCCAGTGTCCATGCGCCTGCCATGAGCTCGCTGACCGCTCGAGCACAATTTTCCGAATCCATCTGCTCTCTGCTCGCCTCCTTCTCGCTCAAGCGCACATGGGGCTTCTCATGAAACTCTCGGTGCGCTCGTCGCAGGCTCGAGTTGCGCTCGAGCGCCGTAGTAACGAGCAAAATTTTTAAACCCGTTTTTCGAGCGCTCTATATATATGCACCTTATTTCATTTGCCCTAATTTGATTTGCAGCATTTTGGAGCGCCCCTTTTGAGAGAAAGTCTTCTTTTACTTCATTATTCTTGCTCTAATTGAGAAAACCAAAACTACATCGTAGTGCTTCATGTTCTAACGGGTTTTCTCACCGCTTCTCTTTAGTGATTTAATACTCCTACCCATGTACCCTCATTGGCGATGTGGGTATTGTGAAAAAGAGGATCCGATCGTGTTAACGACTTCAAGCAGTCCAAGAGAGAAGATTGACGTGAAAATCGAAAGGCGTCTGGTTCTATTGCTGCGGGCAAATTTAAGGAGTTCTTTGATAGGGATCACAAGATTGGAGTAAGTCAGCTAGATTATCGCGTCTGTACCACCTGATCTATAAGTTGATTTTCATAGTGGATATCTTATTTGGCCGTTGAAGCGCGGATAGTTTTTCTTGATTATCGTGGATATCGAGTTTTCCCTTTGTCACCAAAATTGTTCTTTTATTATTATTTATTATCGTATATTTTTATGTTTATTATTATTATTGATATCTAGAAATAAATATTCATTATGTGTATTGAATATTTAATTTTATACTGCTTTCGCTAATCTTGTACGGGGTCGAAACATTATTGTATAATTTGGGACGAAACGTCATTTTTTAGATATAATAGCCATGCAGAAAGGAGAACTAAATCTCTTATGATTTGGATTTGTGGTATGGTTTTTTACAACGTCATTGGTGAGTGGGGGGCCATGAAAGAGATTAGGGAGGCTAACACTTCACTAGATGCCTGAAGTTGGTCCCAGTAGGTAATAAGAGAAGAAGAGATCCCATCAAAAACTAATCTTGCAAAGAAAAGAAACTGGGGAAAAACCCCAAGGTCATTTCCAGGTTGCTGGAGCATTGTTGTCCATAAAATATGTATTCTATCCTTGAGCGTGCGAAACACACAATCTATTAGGTTTAGTTAACTAATGGTTACCTTAAGCTCAACCTTCGTAGCCCAGAGTCACCTCTCCAAGATTTTCTTCCATTTGTTCCTTTCTCCAGTGTCCTGTCTAACAGATGTGTGACAATAATGTTGTCAGAAGAAAAGTTTGAATGTTGATATAATATCTTCCAAATAATTAGAAAACATCATGTAAAATTTTGCTAGGATGAGGCTTCATGGTCTGAGTTCAAGCCTCTCTGCATCGATAATGTGGTCAAATTTCAGGGCTTCAACAATATCATTGAACTTGATGTTATAGAGTGGTAATTATGGACTGGGCCACGATCGAACCCTAGATAAGCAGGTCTAATTTTAACAGTGGGTACATTCTGAGTTCTTGCAAAGTTGGCCAAGTATCACTAGTTGGACAGGGAAATAGGAGAAGTCTGGGGGCTGATACCTTCATCTGATCGTTTTTCTTGGCTCAAAACTGCCTGAAGAAACAAAATATGATGTGGAGATGATGAGGGGAAGTAATATAGTAATCAGGTAGTTTAGTAGAGAAGCAAACTCCTTTTCAATGGGCAGTTCAGAGATCTTCATTATGAATATTACAATTTACACAAAGCACATGATAGATCACTAATCGAATTGAATTTAGAACCATGGGTCAGCGGGAATAGGCCTACTTGTTTTTGCTAAATACACTGGCAATTCCCAGTGGGATACCAACCTATGTTGAGAATCAGATTGAATAGAGCTGCTGCCCTTGATAGTGGAGAAAACATCCTCTCAGCCCTTGAAGAAAATTCCTCCTTGGAATAGAAATGAACCTATTATAATAGAAGTCACAGCCATTGACATAAAACGACAACAACTGACGAGGTATTCTCTTGGCCACAAGTGGTTGTTGTCCTTGCAGAATGAAAATGATGTAAACATGATCAAATTCTTTCAAGTGAAGAAGGAAAAGGGGTCATTGTATATTTGATGGTGAAAAGAGCATCTATGAGAATAAAAGAAGAAATATTGCTACCCAATAACATTCAAAGCATTACTCAGTTATTACCTTGCTCCAGACCCCCTCTGGAGGATGGCAGCAGGGATTTGAGACTGGGGGGGAGTTCATACTCCTAGTTGACTTTCTATGGTGCTAATGTATTTTGTTATTCTTGGAATTCTTCCTTATATTTATCTATTTTACACGAACTGTTTAGAATTAATTGTGATCTGTTATAGTTGAGTCTACACAAAAAGTTGTAAACTTGCCTTTTTATTCATATATCCCGAGGTTTCTTTTGGAGACATGATGGCATTTCTCTTTTTGTTCTCTGCCCTCGTCCATTTTTCATTGCTGCTTTTAACTCAAAAAACTTGCTAAAACTTAAAATGGCAAGGACCCCAGTCCTGATGTTGATCTTCAACCTCAAAAGCTTTGTACATTGGAATCCACCACATGCTAGACCTCTTCTTTGGCAAAGACACCAGTGCTGCTGCTGGTCTTCAACCCCAAAACTTTGTGCATCAGAACCCGTCGCATGCTAGACCTCTTCTTTTCTTGTTGTGGTCACCTTTTTCTTATCCCTACCTTGGTCCTTCAGCATTTAGATGGTTTCATGGTTTTGATTGCACAGATAAAGTGGATTTATGTAGTAAACTCCAGAGTTGGAATTGTGGCTTTTATCTAGTTGATGTTATTTTTCCATTTTCCATCCATTTTTTAGATTTGTTTTTCTGTTCGTTGTGTTATTGGTGAATCCTGTATGATCCTTGCTCTTTCTTCTAAGTCTGTGTTGATGACTGTCAGATTCCACTGCACTGTTTCTTGAAATCCTATTTCAATCTTCTGCATTACTAATGACTCCTGTGATATAGATTGAAAATCTAAACCAGTTCCCCTGAACTTTTAACCTGTTTCCTTTTCTGTTTTCCCTTTTGTTTCTCTTCTTTTTTGGTTTGACTTTGTCATGTTGAGTTCATAACAAATAGGAGCTGTTGATGGGTCTGAAAGTTCTTTCTGATTGAGTTGAATTGGTGTAATAGGTTGGAGCCATTTAAAGAGATTGTTAAAAAATGCTCATTTTATCATGAATTTCAGGGTCCCCAAGCACAGCAATCAACTGCTACACCAGATCATAACAATGGTGTGTTTAGTAGATTCAGGGCAAGGCACAACAGAACATCGTCATGGAGTGGAGAATGCCTAGGCTGCCGCACTGTTGATCTCTGTGCATCAATAATAAAAATTGATGCAGAGGACACAGATCTACGACTTTGCTTCAGGATAATTTCTCCGTCAAAATCGTACACATTGCAGGTGAATGATTGTTTTACTACAATCATAACAAGGTTTTACTACAATACTAAGTTATCTACTGTTTAATCAAAAGGTTATGCATTTAATTATGAAGGTGTATCACAGCCTGCACAGTCTTCTGATCCGTTGAGCTGGTGGAGAATTGCTTTGTTTCTATTACACTTTTCTTTACTCCCAATTTCTTTCTTATTTTTTTCCACTTCGTGTGGGTGGTTGTTCTCTGAGGTTCCCTGCTCATCAATAATATTGCTTTCTTCTTCAATTATTTGCATTCAGCTGTAAGTCTTCCTCTTTTCCACCCAATCAATCATGGGCATAGATAAATCGCCTTGATTATTTTAGCTCAATTGGTACTCAATTACTGCTTCTTTCCTCTTTGTTTACTCCTTTCTTATCTTTCTATGCCTTATTTCAGCTCTAGAGCACTAATGGCCTCATCTCTCCGTATTTGTATCCGTTCCTTAAACATGTATTTTTTATTCTCTCCCCCCCATCCCCCCCCCCCCAAAAAAAAAAAAAAACTGGGTGGATTTGGTAGATGTAATGATGTCATCACCAGAATGCTGTTTGGAGCTTGAATCAATGATAGATATAGGGCTGATGGAAGATTGTAAACATTATTAGGGTTTTTTTTCTTTTGGTTATTGTATTAGCAGCAGTCATTTTATGAAGGATTCTCATGTAAACTTTTGGTACATTATAGGTGTTATTCATATTTCAAGTCCTGTACTGATAAGTTATTAGTCTTATGTTGCATCTTTCTTCTGTCACTCATGCTAATTGCTTCTCCTTAATACATCAAATATTTAGGATATTTGAATCATCCATGATAATGACCAATTGTAGTTAAATGGTTTTGACAGGCCGAAACTGAGGCAGAGAGAATGGATTGGGTGAACAAAATCACTGGAGTAATTGCATCCCTGTTGAATTCTCATTTGCTAGAACAGGTCCATTTCCGATACTCATTTCTTCTGCCACTATGATTTTTGGGATGAAGCTGTCATAAGTATGTTTGTTGCTAACAAGTGCCGGAATGGTTTCTCAGGATATTAATTTTCGATTGAATGAAATGAGTGAGAAAGCTAGTGAAGCTGTGTCTGATGTTCAATCAATAGAAAATATTGGAAATTCAAGCAATGTCATGGGAAAACAAGCAGATGGTGTCTCTAACATTTTGAGGGAAATTCCTGGAAATGACCGGTGTGCAGAATGTAGTGCTCATGAGCCAGATTGGGCTTCTTTGAATCTTGGAATTTTGCTGTGTATTGAATGCTCTGGCGTCCATCGGAATCTAGGTGTTCACATCTCAAAGGTGATTTATATAAAGGCATACACATGCTGTGAGAGACAGATAGGGAAATGCATGAACAAACATAGTTGTATGAGTTCTTTTTATGGTAGCATGTGAAATTCTTTGGCGTCAGCCCTAGTATTAGAAATTGCTTGAGTTTATTACTGCTGCATAATCCGTGATTTACTCCTTTTCATGGTTGAGCGTATTTTATATTCTCTGATAAGGGATCTCACCAACCTCCCTTCTTGTAACTTCTAATTTTTGTCTTGCGTGTTACATACATGCTAAGTGCATGCAATATCAGGAAATTGATCACTTGTGAACTACCTCAAACAATTACTTTCTACTGTACAAATATCAGCATATGGGCATATATTGCATGTAGGTATGTAGATGGGAAGGTGTTAGGAAGGGGGCAAAATAAACCCAGCATCATGTTAGTGCTGAAAATAATGCTGTAGAAGTTTCATCATTATCAAGCTTGTTTATGTATAAAGCTATTTGTTTCATTTGATATGCATGCCATATTTTAGAGCTCTTAGCCTCTTACATAGGTGTCTCATTTATATAATTAGATGGATAGATAAAGCACAAATAAAAATGTCAACTTCATAAAAATCAACATCAGCAAAGCAATTAATTAGTTGAGGTG
The DNA here is from genome assembly GCA_025585075.1 of Nepenthes mirabilis. Taxonomy (NCBI): domain Eukaryota; kingdom Viridiplantae; phylum Streptophyta; class Magnoliopsida; order Caryophyllales; family Nepenthaceae; genus Nepenthes; species Nepenthes mirabilis. Next base: position 8,720 of record JAODPA010101815.1, on the reverse strand, counting down.
GTACTGAATCTTCTTTCTACACTCAACCTGATGCAATAGTTTATGTAAGAGGTTTTAGCATCATTTTCTGAAAAATAGCGCAAAAAAACCTTTCAGAACTAAACCAGATTCTGGATTTGAAAATGAATCTCATGTTTATGGTTGGGCAATCTATTGAGAGTTTGTATTGGGAATTGCCTTTCTTGCATCTGTACATGTTTGTAGCATCCATTCTGCAACTAATATTCCTGATAAATATGTATTGCATTTAATGAAGACATTCAAGTTGTTGAATCACAAAACGTTCTGCAGTGACTTCTGATGTTTTCAAGTTGTGTAAAAAAGAAAGTAGGAACCCTGCAGCTGATTATGGTGTAGGCTATAAGTCAAAACATGTGCACAATGTTTATATGAACAGCAGTCTCTTTGTTGGTCCATTAATTGTGCTACAAAACATGGTGTTGATGGTACATTTTTTCATGCCCATTGCAGGTTCGTTCTATAACATTGGATGTCAAGGCTTGGGAGCCTGCGATCTTGGACTTATTCCGTGCCCTTGGGAATGCTTATTGTAATTCTGTGTGGGAGGAACTACTTCCAATAGAAAATGAAAGGTAAACAATCAACTATGCACAATTTATTTAGGATTCTACGGATTCGATCCTGTTTTCCTTACTTGCAATTAGAAAGAACCAACCTTTGGGTTTCCTTGGAATAACTAGCGATAACAAGAATGGCTAACCAACTAATGGAATTAGAACTGTAAAGCCTATGCATAAAAATATCGGTATTGGTATTGGTTATAATTTATTGGTATTGAGCAATACATATCGATATTGGATATATCGAACAAAAAAAACTTTTAAAAATCATAAGTTGACAGGATCATATTTGCTGATATTTAAAATGCCGACTGATGTATCAATTGTATTAACCAATACGGAAATATATTACAGTATTGTTGCTGTATTGAAAAATATCGATATCTAGGGGCCCCGATGCCGATAAATATCACCCGATATGTATTACATCGGCTGATATTTGCATTAATGATAAGGCCCCTTACATGAGGAGATGTCCTGCTGTTCACAATGGCGTATTATCCTGATTACATGAAATCATTTACTATTTATGTACA